>JBBPDI010000002.1:4492962-4507273 GCA_037974545.1 Cucumis variabilis
CTTTAGTAAAGCATGAAAAGTGTTAAGTTGAGCATTATTGAAAACTTACATCCTTGGTGTCGAGTGCCACCCCACTATGGGATGTTGGCACTTCATTCGCCTATCACATTCTCTATCGGTTTAAGTTGGTAAATCGAAAGGGGGTGTGACATAAGGTGTTTAGGATTATCTAATTTCTTTATATCGTAGGACTCATTCTTTTCGTGTAAAATGCAGTTCAAACTATCTAATAAACTTTTGAAAAAGATAGATGACTAGTCATAATGCTTAAAAACTTCAGTGTTTTCTTGTATTTTTTCATCACCACAACTTCAGCATGCAATGCCAACACAACCTTCATAAATATCTTCATTATTTATAAATTTGAAACTTTTAAAGCATTTGCATCATCCTCATAAAGTTTGTCTTTCTCCTTTAGGACCTTCGATCTAAGTATGAGTGTTGTAGCCTCTTGTTACTTGTGTTCATTTCTATCGTTTCCTCAATCGGCCACAACCCAGTTACCAGAATAAAATTATCTTGGGTGAACGTTACTTTCTTACCCAATATGTTGAAGATTATAGCATATGGGTTTTCATCTCTAGCCTCTCTAAACAAAAATTGGTGGAACCATAATCCATTAAACATAAGGTCCACGTCTAACAATGGACCAAATCACATTTTTCTAAACATCACCATATGTCGGTAGGCTTCTCCTTAATCAGGGCATTTATTTTATGGTCCATGCAAGAGACAACAGTGAGAACATATTTCTTAGAAGGGACAACCTAATGGAAAGCGGTACAAACGCATTGAAAATAATAGAAACTATTTTACTCTAATTGCAACTAAACTATTTAGTAGTTCACATGTAACACTAAAAATACCCTAATTAAACTAAATTAAGATTAAAGGAAATAAATACCTGCGTAGCTTCACGATCCTCGAAATATCCTTACAAACTCTAACTAGAGACCACCACAGGTGTAAACCTGCTATTCTTTGAACGTAGAATTGGGTGACGGGACCCGTTAAGCGTAGGAAATTGGGAGAGAAAGATGGAAATTGGAGGTGGAATTTTAGGTTAAGAATTGAGAGAAAAAAATAATTTGCTATAATTTATAAAGTACAAAATAACCAAAAATACCAAAAAAAATTTATCCTTTGAAATGAAGCATATTTATAGCCTTTAAACATAAAGCCGGTCAAAGTTGTAAAAAGTCAAAATGAATCTGCATTTTCATCAATTTCGACTTTGAAAAGTCAAACTTTGACCATTTTCATCAATTTTGAGCTTTCAAATATGAATCTGCATTCATATTTTTAATATTTAAATCACATTTAAATATAAAGCTCTATATCAAACTAATAATTGATGGCTATATCACATATATTCGTTAGTTTCTCAACTCTTTACCTAATTCGAATACTTCAAATTAATCCAACATATTGTTCTAAGTTAATTTCATATGAGCTAGCAAGGGAACCTAATGGACCTATAGATCATGGACTCCAACAATTCAAGATTAACTCGTTAAACCCTTTTAGACCGAGCTAATCAACATTCGTTAACTAACAGGTCATTCCACTAAAGTCTCATAGTTGCACTTCCTTCATTATAGATATATTTATGTCCATCTGATATAACCATAATCAGTAAGTTAATCCTTCATAGCTTGTTCCTAACCTCGATTGGGTCAAAATATCATTTTATCCCAAGACTACATCTTGCTCCTTAAGTTACTCAAATCTACGATTGAACAATTGGTTTAACATCCAACCTATAAACTAAATCCCTCTCAGGACAAGGAGAGGGTGGGTCTGATAACTTGTAGAAATACAAGTTATTATGGCCTTTTAGGTAGAACAATGGAACTAAAATGCATGATAATGAATCAAAACGCATAGCTTTTATTGTAAATTCATAAATATTAGAGAATACAACTTGCACAAGTCTTCATGCCTATTTTACCCTATTTTTAAGGTTTTATTGCAGGATTATAAAGAAAAGAAGAAAGTTAAAGAATAATAGAGGAGCGCGAGCTACACGATGAAAAGCTTATCTGGCGACTAAACATCTCTAGGTGAGGAACCACATCGACATGTGAGGAAGATTCACTAACAGATAAGAATGGTAGTTAGAGTTGATGTGACTTGACAAAGACTGTAATATATTGACGCTAACATAATCAAAAGAATAGAAGTTTCTCGTCGAAAGTAGGCTATAAAAGGACTCTATCTCTACTAAGTGAAACATCAAGCTTGAATGGACCAAAACCTAATGAGCTGATGGAATGGACGGCAGAAAGGCTATAAAAGTCATCTTCTTCTTCTCCGGTCAATCTTGTAAGTGAGAGGTTGGAGTCCACCACTCCCTTTCCCCTAACTTGTAATGTTTCTCATTCTTCTTTACTTTCCATCTTTGTATTTCATTGTAATGTACAATGTTCAAATTGTACAGTGGTTTAAAGCCTATATTCTTTAATACATTGCATATTTATCCCTTTTAAATCCACCATTCATTTACTGTTCATTTGTCAAAGTGTTATGAGTAGTTTAGGTTTGTGATAAGTTCTTTATAAGTAGTCTAACTTATAAGGTCTATCGTGTTAATAAAGTTATACTTCATCACTTGACCAGTGTTTGTCGCCAACTACTTGAGAGAGTAAGTAGCAAGGACATAACTAACATGCACAAGGAGGAGTTTGAAGACAAACTCCACATTGGCAATTCAATTTCCCTCACTTGTGTTCCAAAAGGAGAACAAGTGTGATAACTTGGCGCCGATAGGTTATCACCCTTAAAAGAGAAGGATTATAACCTTATAAGTAACAACTTTTAAATGATTATCGCTTAATTAAGCTTTGTCATTTGCATCCTGAGAGGTGAGCAATTGTGACGTTTAAGGCACTTAGGGGTGCTCGCCATTAATTAGAAGCTAATTAATTGATCTCTATCATATCACGGCTTATCGTGTAATTTAATCACTTACAATGTGGATACTTTCCTTCACAATTCCTCAACACAAGTTAGTTCATTCCCCCATCTCCTCTCCACACTTACCACCTTTTACAGAATCTCTTGTATAAAGATTAGACTTAGCTTAAACACACATTTACTTTATACTGTATGGTTATTTTATACCTCCTAGATGAAGTAAACTTTATTACTAAGATTTGATATCAATTCTCTATGTTCGACCCTAAAATTATCCAGAAAACATGTTGTTTCGCTTACACTTAGGTAAGAAATAGGAAAACTTTTACTCAACAAGGATTTAGTAATTACGTGAGGACAAGACACATAGTGAGCATCTCACGTGCAATGACCATGAATCACCACATACAGAGGTTTGTGATATAAATTTAACTTACATGTCTTAATCATGCAAACCCATGCAATGAGATTATAAATGAAACACACATTGAATCTTCCAAACTTAATCCACAATTCCACTAGGGGGCCCTTGTTCAAGACTTGGATTCAATCCTTAAGGGAACAACCTATCTACTGACCCTAAAGCAAATATGAGTGAATTCCATCTTGCATCCTATGTCCCTCAGCATCCACTCGATCTTACCCCTGAAATAAGAGGCTTATTGGACCAACATTATTGGACTACCCTCACCTATACATATCTAAGGATAATTTTGTTTGAACATTAGTTCATAGTTAGCTCAAGATTAAGATTAAGTTACCTAGGTCATCAATAATTGAAATAGTCAATTTTATACAGTCAACGGTGCTATAACTTAAAAGTAAGTATTTCATAGTTCTAGTAGTATGTAAATTGTTTACATTAGGATGCCCTCACTCCCATGTCTCTACATGAACAATTCAGGAATACATCATTTGTACTAACTATAAAACGGGTCGCATCCATGGTATCCCCAGAATAAGGTAGTGTCCAACCTTGTTCATACACTATTAATCGTTTGAGCTAGATACTCGAACTTGAATCACGTTTATGTCTCTACACAAAGTTCAAGTTCACACTAGATAGCCTCGAGACCTAATTAGTTTATTGGATTCGAAATTATGGCATTTAATTTTCACCAATAAGTCCTTAATAACCATTTTATTGAATAGAATATAATTTAAACTACAAACTATGAATTTTAGGATATAAATTCTAACACAACCATCTTAGGAAATTATAACAAACATATACATTGCAGCAATAAGTAGAAGGTTGTTTAATAAAGCATAAACAATTGTTTGCCAAACCCTAAATGATTACTTTAAAAAAATTAAACAATCATTTATGGAAAGCTAATGACTATTTATCTAAGTTGGATGGTTGTTTAACTTGATTTGGGTGATAGTTTAATTAAAGTTAGTGGAACGTTTATTTGAAGTTAGCAAATCGTTTAATTAAAGTTAGAGGATTGTTTAATATATCGATGGACAATCAATTTTGATAAATTAGTCGAACACTAAACCCTTTTCACATGGCTGAATGGAAAATCAACAAGCATTGAAGGAAACGAGTAAAATACTTTTCAGTCATGAGAACAGTGGTAAAAAATGTGTAGAAAGAACCAGCGAGCAGTGAAGAACTAATTGAAGATGAGGTTGAAGACAAAGAAGTGTTGGAAGAATATTAAGAGAAAAAATTGAGAGTATGAGAGAATATGAACAATCCCATAGTAAATATGGTATATTTAGATATTGCTTTAGAGTATTTGTGAGGCCCGAGTTTGGAATAGAATGGTTGTTTTTGAAATAAAGCGTTTTGAAGTTGGCATTGAAGCTAGGCGACTCGATGAGAAAGGTACTAGTTGATTGGTTTCATTTCATGCTTAGGTTCTATTAAGTATTATATTCGAAGATTGTCATTACTAGCTCTAAAAGTATCGACTATCGGATGGCGAACTAGAATTATGTGATAAAATGTGCATTTCCAATCATGTGTTGCTATTCACGATAATAAAACACCATCGTGCAAGTTTTCCTCTCTATCTCCCAAGTATAAGTGAAGAGAGGTTACTTGATAAGTCCAAGGTCGAACACAGGGAATTTCAAGCTTCGAACTTATCTAATTCGTGTAAAATCATGCGGTATAAACTGTGTAGTAAAACGTATGAATAGTATACAAGTTACCCTAGCTATTTATACTAGGTGCTTGGCGGTGTAGGTGGACATGGTAATGTGATGCAGTGAAAAATAATCTCATCATAGGCAAGGTGGGAAAGGAAAATTAAACTACTAAACAGATTGATTAATGTTTCATACCCCGGAGTGATACAAACATTTATTAACCAAGAATTAAGGTAGGCACTTCTCAGTGTCATACCATACTTGCTCGCCTTTCGGGATGTAATTACTTAGGTTAAACAACACATTATATCTAATTATCTTGGATGTTGTAACAGTAGCTAATCCTTAATTACGGTACACATCTCTCAGTGCTTTTCACCACACACATTAACCTCTCAATATTGTGTGAAAAGGATGAGCTTAGTGACAAGAATGCCTTACTTCATTCTCCTCACTAAATGCTCAACTAAAGGTGGTTCTCAAGTATTTAGTGATTATGCTCTCTACTTTTGTTCTTCTTTCAAATGAACCATGTAAAGATGCTCGCACTTAATTGAGCAAAAATCTTACTACACGCAATATAACTTCGTAAGTATTGAATACATCATTCATTACCATTTAGCTATTCAATCATATGTATATGGCAAAGATAAGAAAGATAGGGGAGTGGAAGGAAAAATGCATTGCTTTCATACATAATATTTTAGACCTCTCGGCTATAATATCTTATTTACAAAGCATCAAAATGTAAAAACACAAAACTAGAAATACAATAAAAGGGTAACATCGTAGAGTTTGATCTTTCATTCTCTTTGGCTCTAATTTTTGCCTATATGTGAGAGGAATTAATGAACAGAGTAAATCTCTCTCTCTTTCTTTTGCTCTAGGCTCTCACCTAGAACTCAATATAATGGAGAGAAAAATGGAGAATATGAGGAACTTGCTTTTTCGACCAAAGATTGCAAACTCTAAAAGGGTGTAAAACTTTGTTTATATACCCAAAGTGGCGCTAACAAGCCAGCATGTGCCATTAATGCTTCTGTCTGTCCCAATTGTCTTTTTCTGACATTCCAGCCAACCTCTTTTGTTTGCTAGCAATTTGATCGGCTAACATCTGTTTTCTCGTATTGTAAAGGTTGGCAAAATCTCCACGCATACCATGTTTTCTTCGCTGAGCTTCACTCTTCTATGCTTAATAACCTACAATAAAAGCACTAAGAAAGGGTAAAACAGACATGAAATTCTTTTGCATTAAACTTTTCTCTCTATTTTCTTTTATTTTCATGTGGTACGATTTCATTATTTTACTTAAGAAGCTATAATAACTTGTATTTCTACTAGTTATCACACCCCCAAATTTAAAATAATGCTTGTCCTCAAGCATCCTTTCGAGACACATGATTTCTTTTATGCTGGCACTAATCCTCTCAGAATGCTTTTATGATTTCCTTGCATACTAGTACTTCTTTTCTTTGCATACTTAAAACTTGAAAATCTTTCTCAATTCTAAACACAGCAAGCTTAGATCTCAAAACACTATTGTTTAGGGGTGAAATCAGGTTGGGTTGGGAGACATTCTCAACCAGACCCATATTTTTGGGTAATTTGGGTTGGCAACCCAAATTTAGTTTCTAACCCAACCCAATCCGTAAAATATTGATTGGGTTTATGGTTGTATAGTTTTTTTTTTCTAATTTCTAATGGTTATAAAAGTTCAAAATTGTTACATTTAAATTTCAAACATACATAATTCAAAATTTCATACAATAAATTCAAAGTTTATATAACTAATTTGTTTTTTTATTAAATTATATATAGGGATAGTTGCAAATTTAGCAATTAGATTCAAAATAATTGAGTGTATAGCAACATTTTAAAAAAATTGCAAATATAGCAAAATTTGTCAATTTCTATCAATGATACAAGTCTATCACAGATAGACCATGTTGCAAATATTGATCTATAATTGATAGACCCATACGAGTCTATCAGCGATACAAGTCTATCAGCGATAGTTTTGCTATATTTGTAATTTTTTTAAAATTTTGCTATATCCTTAATTATTATTGCTAAAATGGCCATCAATTATAATTACCCTTATATATATATATATATATATATATTAATTTTGGTTGGGTTGGGTTGGGTTGAATTGAATTTTTCAACCCTCCAACCCAAGACCCTACCCAACCCGAAAAGATCAAAATTTTTAACCCAAACCAACTCATATTTTAACCCAACCCAACCCAACCCTTATAATATGGGTTGGGTAGTCCGGGTTACTCGGGTTCAACCCATATTTTTACATCCCAATATTGTTCATTTCTAGAAAATCTTATTTTTTCTTTTTGTGAAATGGTCGTTGTTTTCAAAAAAACTTAGTTTCTTTTCTTTTTCTTAAGAACTTTTTATTACTTAAGTTATTTATTTACATTTGGGGCGCTAAGTGGAAAATCATAGGAACTTTATGAGTCTGTTCCTCTCCTTAAATATAATTCTTGTCACCACTTGTTTATTTACTCCCACTTTTTTTATGAAGCTTCGCCTCTTATTTACTTGCGTGAGAGGCAGCGATATAGGAGTTTTTATTCAAGAACAAAGATGGGAAACTTTATTTGGTTTTTTTTGTTTTTTTAAAGGAAAATAAATAAGTTCCTTGTCTTTGTGAAAGCTTTGATTCTGACCTTGCACACCCCTAAATTTAGAGCATTGCAAGCTCCTCATTGCTAAAGAGTGAATGATAAGATGCACTTTGAAAAGTTTACAAAAGAGGATTGAGGTAAAGCTTTCTCGCCTAAAGAATGTAAGAAATATTTACTAAGTTTAGTTTACTTGGGAAAGCATTACGTCTAGTTACAAGTTAATTATATTTGGAATAAGTTTCCTCATGAAGGCTATCTTGACTCGAGATAAAGGAGATCATGTAAAGAATATCAAAATGAGTCATGCGGCAAAGGTAATGGTATTATATAAAAATGGAGATCATGGTGAGATCAAGAGAGATTGCATTAGAGTATGTGAAAAGAGTACAGACAAAAGAACTAAGTAAATGGAATTTTAAGTTCAGCAATGCACCTCCAAATTTAATTTTCTAGACAAAGGTAGGATCTTCATTTCCACGAGTTGATTCGGGCACTTGGATGGGAGAATGGGCGCGATCAACTCGGGTGCTACGATAGGTTTTGGGACATGCTGCACAAAGATTACGTGCACATATTTCATCTGTGCCTCAAATTGCCTATCTTGTCGCTCCATGATTTGACGTGACTGGTTAGAGTGGGCTAACATCAAGCTGGTTGATGATTCATTGTGGACGACAACTGCGTGACTGAGGAGTTAAGGTTTAAAATTATGGCTTCCATTCCCTGCACTTGATTGTTCAGGTTAGCAATATGTTCCTTTAGCACCACGTTTTGTCGAACTAGGCCTGAAACGTGATGTTCATGGGTTCTATGATGATGCCATGAAGCACATCATGAAGGCCACTGTTTGTCGCATCAGGGATTTCAACTTCCACATGTTCCCTTTGAACCTCATCTTCATCTGGCTTTTCTTTTTCACCCGCACTTTCCTCCTCATTCAGAATTTTATCCTTTATAGTCGTTTGGTAAAGAACCTCTTCCTCTGTTGTGCCTAGATCAATTGGGTCAAGAATAGTTAGTGGCATGTCATGCTGGATAGTTTCGAATGTGTTGACTGTGTCGTGCTTTAAACTATCCCTTTCATCCACAGCTATCACTGGTATGTTTGATTTAATGTGATCAGGGTCCAATTTAATGATCCGTGGGTCAAGGGCTCTTTGGCTAGATGACACAGATGCTCGTCGCGTAGGAGAGATTCAAGGTATTTTGGAGGTGGGTAAGAGAGTTAATGATTGCTCAAATGTGGTCGAGGGGTGAGAGAGTTGGATTTGTGAGCTAATTGTTAAGCGAGGGCTACTCTGGCTAGGCGAGATAGGTGAGGAGAGTAATGCGGGATTAATATTTTTCTCTAGAATGGTTTGAGGCAACTTTTGACTTTCCTCGTGAAGAGGAGGGAGTTTGTTTCATCATCATCCGCATTGGGCGGAGGGAGATCATTATCATGAGAGGAGTCTGCAGCGAGTCTTCCACTAGGATGCGCTTAATAGAAACTTTTTATCTCTTTCTACGTGGCGGATCTAAGGAGCTGGGCCCTCTTTATCTAAACCCACCACTTCCCATTTGTTCTAAGTTTTCCTTTTAAGCGGAGGTGATGGTGGTGTAGATTCCTCACTTGCATTCAACCAGCGTGAAGTGACCTTATGGCGGGGTGTGATAAGTTGGTATGAGAACATAAGTTCTTAGAAATAAGGTCTAAGTTATGTTCTTGATAGTTTGATACCTAGTTGGTATCAGAGGATTGTGTTCTTTGGGAATGGAACAAGTGCAAGTTTGTAAGTTGTTAATTTTGAAAAAGTCGAGTTGAATATCAAGTTGTTATTCTAGGAAATATTTAAAGACATTATGTCAAGAAGAGGAAGAGAAAGAGGATAAGCTGGAAGTAGATCACATACTACAATTGAGCCCACTATGGGCTCCAGAGCTCATTCGGTTAATGAAGATACTAAGAGGGAGTTGAAAGAAAATTTGTTTGATAGAATGGCACAAAAATTAGTAGATGGACAAACAAGCAAATTGGAAAAGAAGTTTAGTATTGAAAAACTACAGGCGTTAGGAGCAACAACTTTTAAAGGAACAACCAACCCAATTGACGTGGAGAAGTGACTGAGTTTGATGAAAAATATTTTGGGGTGATGAAGTGTCTTGAAGAAAGAGGATTTAGGTTGATAACATTCTTGTTGCAAGGAGGAGCTGAGGATTGGTGGATTATCCATGCGGCAAGAGTAAGAGGTGTAGACTTTGTCTCATAGAAGGAATTTAGAAGAGTATTTCATAATAAATTTTATTCTCGTTTGTTTTGTTATGTGAAGAGGAAAGATTTTATGAATTTGGTGCAAGGCGATATGACTATCGCAAAGTATGAGAAGAAACTTACTGAGTTGGCTAAGTATGTGATAGCCTTTGTATTGGATGAGACAGATAAGTGTAAGCGTTTTGAGGAAGGTTTAAGGACAGAAATTCGAGCTCCAATGACGACCAATGCAGATTGGTCAATTTTTTTTTAAGTTGGTTGAGGTTGTCATGCAAGTTGATAGTTGTTTGGTAGAAGAAGAAAAGAGTTTGAGAGAAAAGAAGATAAGTTCTATGTTTAGTGGAGAAGAAGAAATGAAAAATGTTGAAGGATCAAGTAAGCAAGCTAAATCTAATTTTAGCCAAGAATTACATTGGACAAGCGATCGAAAACCAAGGTGCATGGAGTGTGGTAAGAGACACTCAGGAGTTTATAAGCAGAATAGAATTCATTGTTTTTAGTGTGGTAAAGCTAGACATTACCAAAAAAATTGTGAAGAGAGGACCAAGGTAATCAAATAACCAACATAGATGGGAGTGGCTTCTCACTCTGTTCAGCAAGCTACATGAGGAAGTCTAATGTTAGACAAAGAAAAAAGGACCGTGGAGATAGAATTTCGAGGATGAAATTCTTAAAGGAAGGGAGAATTGTGAGGTCCGAGTCTAGAATAAAAGGGTTGTTTTTGGAAGAAGGCATTTTGAAGTTAGCATTGAAGCTAGGAAATGTGATGAAAAAGGTACTCATCCAAGCTCTGTAATGCGAGATGAAGTTAGGTGAGGAAATGTATAATCTTAATTTGAGAGCTAATTACGTGTTGAGTTTAGATTAAACATGATCTAGAAAGCTAAGTAAACTAACACGTGTAACGTTCTAAGTAGAAGATGGCGAGCTAAGAGAAGCTTAAGGATGACTAATTCAACTAAGAATAAGTATAAATAAGATTGAAAGGCATGAAGAAAGTATTGATATTCTAAATTTTCTAAGCATTGAGCTGCTGAAGAAGTTCTAGTTTAGAAGAAGGAAGTTTGGAGTTAGACGTTCAGAGGAATGAAGAAAACTAAGTGTTTTTTTGAGTAATTTTCTAAAAAAAAGAATAGTGTTTTGAAAACAAAACATTCTTTCCAAGTTTTTATGTTGTTGTGAAATGTTTAACGTGTATTGTAATGTTGATGTTTGTACTTGATTACTGAAAAGAAAGTTTTTAAACTAATGTTTCATGATTGTATGCATGTATGCAAGTAAACCATTAGCTATTATTCCTATCAATAGCTAGCTATTATCTATATCAATGAGCTAGCTATTATGTGCATATAATGAGTAAAAGCAACCATGGGATGGAAGGACCACATGACATTAAGAAGCTGGCCAATGCGTTGAAAGGAGTGTATTGAGTTAACAGCCTACGCAACGGGAATTAAACCGTCAAATTCTCCAAGGAATACTAGTGCAATGAATCTCAATTGTCTATGTGTGAGAATGATTCATGTTTTTGGTAAAAGAAATAAGTGGAAGCTAATGTGTGAATTGTGATTTATGATTTAAAATGAGGCGTTAGAGAATCTGTTTTATGAAAATAAATTTGATGATTGAATTGCATTCTCCAAATGATTTTCCAAAATACCACTCACTAAGTATTTGGCCTATGGTTTAAGTTTTCCTTTCCTAGATACCAAAACGTTAAGGCCAAGATGATTAGGGTGAGGCGGGCAAGCTAGGCGTTGGAAGCCTAAAGTCTTTGTTTTAAGTTATCATTGTAAAAGAAAGCGTGTTTGTATTGGATTTAGAATGCAAGTTGTTAAGTCAATAAAGAAGTTTGTTTGTTGTCTTGGTGTTGTGATCTTTGTCACTTAATAACTTAAGATTGTATGTTTGAGTTAAGTGTTCAGGAAAGTATAAGATTCAAGTTGCGTTAAGATTGATTGAGGTGTTGTATTTTGCTTACCAGGTGTTTATCGTGCTATCTTGCAAGGAAATATGTGTTGAGTGTCTAGGTGATCATGCGTCCACATGTTCACGTGAAGTGACCTTGGAGCGAGACATGACTTAAAAAGTGAGGGTAAATCTAGGATTTCACGTAACAAAAAGGTCATGATATGTTTTTAAAAATAGATTAGTCATAGAAAAGGTTTTGATTTTTGGGTCATGGAACACATGCTTCATAATAAACTTTCTCAAGAAAAAAAAAATCTCAATCTTTGAAAATTCTTCTTTCCCATTTTCTCCCATCTTGTGAGATCATTTTGCTTAAGCAGACAAAAGTATGATGTTTGACCTTTTCACTTAGTTTTTGTATTGCTCTGCTCGATCAAATTCTTTTCATAAATCTTATATTTTCTTAAACGATTTAGACAAAAGACCTAAATTGACTATAATTTTTCACAAATGTCCTAAAGTATAATTTATTTTCTTAATTAGGAATTCGTATAATTTTTGGACAATACTAACCTTTTAATTATTATTAATTAAATATTATATTCATAATTATATTTAAATTATTTTCTTGTTTACAATATTTTCAATTTATTATGATTTTTGTAACTTCTTTATACAAATTTGTATATTTATTATGGTAATAAATTAAAAATATTGTTTTAATGAAGTATTTGAGTGTCATTATTATTTTCATTTATATCTTTATTATGGTAAAAAATTAAAAATATTGTTTTAATGAAGTATAACACAAAATCTTTTCTAATATAAAATTTTATGTTAATTAATTATAACCGTTAACAATCTTTTATCTCTATCACGTGGACAATCTAGAAAATTTCATCTGTTGTCGACAGCCCTTACACATATATACCACATTATATATACAATATGACATATGTGCAGTAAGAAGTTCGAATTTATATATGTTATTAAGTATATATACCTCATATTATATACAATAATACCTTATACATAATTCCTACAGAATTTGTGTTTAAATTATTTGTTTATATAGTAAATATTACTAGAACAGTAGTAAACGATATGAACAGTAGTAAACGATATGATCATATATACATATTTTTCCTTTATAAATGTATTCGATTACATTATACTTTAATATATTTGCAATATTATTATTTTCTTCTTCACCGCTGAAATCTCAGTAAACCCTAAAATGTATCACATTCAAAACTACATTTTCATTTGATTTCCTATTTAATCGAATATCTAAAATATACCTAATGTTTCATATGTGTTGAATATATACAATACTAACCTCGAAATTTCTAACTAGATTATGTTTGAGAAGTTTTGTATTTGTTAGTCATTGAATGTCTTCTTCTTCACCTCCGAACTCTCTAAAATTTCAAAGTAAAAACCATAATCCACGTGGGAAGGAGTAGATGATCGTTTTTGTAGAAGGAAAGTATGAAAGGTTTTCCACTTCTTTCTAAAACTGTATCCCATGATTTTTTCCATTTAGATATTTGTTATAAATCAATTAAATAATGAAACTTGGTATTAAATTAATTTGGGCCCCACTTCTTTCCAAAACAATATCCCATAATTTTTTCCATTAAGTTATTTGTTATAAATCAATTAAATAATAGAAATGGGTATTAAAGTAATTTGAGCAATATATTGGCCCATTTAGGACTTTTGTGAAATTTATTAGTAATTTGGATCTTTCATATAATATCATATATCAATTTAGACTATATGAGTTAAAACCTTATTTTCTTAGACCTAGTCTATTATTCTCGGCTCAAAATAAACTCCTCCATCACAAAACTAATTTGATTTGATTTGAATTAGTTTATGTTATGCTAAATAGGGTTTATTAGATAAGTTTAATGCTAAAATTTAAAAAACAAGCCTAAAAAGGTTTTTTTTAAAAAAAAATAAAAGTGAAGTTTTTTTTTTTAATATTTTAAAAGATAACAGAAAATTAAAAATATTTATAAAATATGAGAAAATTCATCCACCTCTTTATATATTCCTCTTTATATATTACTTAAGTTTTTTTCTTAATTTTAAAATTAAAAATATATTGAAGACAACATGACCCATAATTATTAAAAGAAAATGGATAATTTAGATTATTTTTTCCAAAAACATATTTCTAAAACATTTTATCATATTTAACATTCACATAATTTTTTTATCATATTTAACATTCACATAATTTTTTTTTACTTTGTTATATATGAAAAATATAAGAACAAATAATCTACATTTTTTTTTTTAAAAAAAAAAGACAAAGAAAAACGAGAAAAAAACCAAATTGAGAAACGATGAGGAAGAAATTGGCAGGATTTCCACGCGCAATTCGAGATTAGGGTTTCTTTCTCTCTCCTCTTTGTGTGTTCTTCTTCCTCTTTTCTTCTGCAGTTCTTCCCTTATTGGGGCTTTCATCTCTGACTTT
>JBBPDI010000002.1:4551106-4563558 GCA_037974545.1 Cucumis variabilis
TAAGTTTTAGGGCTCTAAATTATTTGCCAACGCTGTTGATAAGTCTCCAAATATAAAGAAAAACGATTGATTGATTACCAAGTTCTTACTAAGAATACAAAAAATTCAAATCCGGAATATTGCTTTGCACTACTGCTCACTATCAGCCCCCTCGCACGTTGTCCTTTATTGTAGTGTTGTGTCATGCTACAATACAGCACAACGACGATGTTCGGTTTTTTAGCTATTTGATGTTTTCTAGACTTCTTTTTGATAGATTTGGTCCATTGGTTCTTTCAGTTTTCAAAACTCATTTTCTTGATAATTATGGTTGATTTGAAATAACTTAAGAAAAAATGCTTTTCAAAAATGCATTTTTATTTAAACATTGTTTCTAAAAACATGTTAAAATAAAAACATATATGTATTTGGCAATATTATTTTCTAAAGTGTTTTTAAGTAGAAGTTTGATTTTTTATTGGTTCTTTCGTTTTCAAAAATGGTTTTCTTGACAATTAGGGTTGTATTTGGAATAACTTAAGAATTTTTTTTTTCAAAAATGTATTTTCATTTAAACATTTTTTCTAAAATCTTTTTAAATAAAAACATATATGTGTTTGGCAATTTTCTTTTCAAAAGTATTTTTTGAGTAAAAGTTTGTTTAATTTTTTATATATTCTTAATTAATTTTAAATTACAATATAAAATTTGTTTATATAGGTGATGGTCGAAGTTGACCGACGGTCATTGGGAATAGTAGTAAGAGTTGGTCATTGACAACGGTTGTTGGAAGTCGGTCATCGATGGTCACATGAAACAATCACCAGAGACGGTTGAAGGTGCTTAGTGGCGGTCGCTGGAAAATGATAACTAGAGGTTGACATTAGTGGCGGTCGCTGAAAAATGATAACTAGAGGTTGACAATAGTGGTCATTGAAGGTTGGTTGCAACTTGTGAGAAAATGGTTGTTGGAAGTTGGCTATTAACGATTGGAGATGGTAGGCAACAATGGTCGAAAAATAGTAAAGGAAAGTTGGTGGGCTATAGTTACTAAAAAATGGTGATCAGAGGTTAGCTGATGATGGTAACTGAAAACGATGACATGTGGTTAACCAAAGATTATCAATAAAAAAACAATTGTTGAAAGTTGGTAGAGGAAAATTATAAAAAAAATGATCGTCGAAGGTTGATCGACAGTGATAGCAAGAAAAAGGTAGATGAACATTGACCACCAATGGTTGGCAAAAAATGGTTGTTAGAAAGGCGATGACCAGAAGTTCATCAACGACAGTCGATGATGGTTGATGGCATGCCAGCGACGGTCACCAAAAAATGGTTATTGAAAAGTGTCTCGAAAGTTGATCGACAATGGATACTAGAAAGGAGTTGTCAGAAAACAGTATCAATTAATTTAACACCCTACTTCTTCAAAAGAACTTGTTTACTAGCTAAACTATTTGACAATTTTTGATTGCTTGTATGTTTAAATTAAGGAAAAATGTTAAATTTCAAAAATCACTCCTAAAATATGGTAGTAGTTGCAATCACACCCTCAAACTTTTAATAATAACAATTGAACTTCTAAACTTCTAAAAGTGTTAAAACTGAACCTTCAAGTTTACAATAATTATAAAAATTGGACCTATCAGTGATAAAAGTTGAATCATCAAACATATATAATCAATACAATTTATACAATTATATAAGTTTAAAGGTCCAATTTTAAATTTTGAATAAGTTTGAGAGTTTGTTGGAATCAGTTCCAGGCACTAACTAAGCCATGTTGGGGCGAAGGGGAGGGAGGTACGTGCCCTTCGACTTATCCCTTTTTTCGCATTTTAATATAAATTGGAAGTACTTGTACAAAATATATATGTACAATAACCAAGTTTTTAGAGGGTAAATTTATATAAATATGGTTAGTTTACAAAATATTGTAGCTTCAAAAATATTAATTGAAATATTGTAGATTTGTATTCTCTCTTCTATATCTTGGGTTCAATCCAAGAGATAGGAGAGAGAATAAGAAGGTTCTCTTCACCCAAATACTTTTTGTTTTCTTCTTCTTATTTTCTTTCTTCAATGTCGGGTTTCCAACCCAAAACCTTGCCTTTTTTATTTATTTTTGTTTAAATATGTAAATTTAAATAATTACATAACGAGAATTTTTTTTAAATCAAACCATATAGAAATTTCAATTGTATTTCATCTTTCATTAATTTGTCACGAATTTTATAAAAATTTATAATTGTATTTTTTAATTATTAAAAAATTGATTATTGAATAGCTTTTTTTTAATAATGACTCATAATTGAAAAAATTAAATGTAACTTAAAATATATTTTCATAACCAAATTACATTTATTTAAAAGATAAAATAAAATAAATGTGTTCCACACAACCTGGACATTATCGTTTTTGAGCTAGTTGTCACCATTGACTCTGAACTCTTGTGTTGTCTTGGCTCCACTTGATTCTTTGGTTCTTGTTAGTACTCTTGTCGATCTGAAACCTTTGCAGGTGCTTCATAGTACAAATATTCAGATCCCTAAATCATAATATCACTACAAGGATAGACATACCTGTTGATCCAACATCTATATATGAAGACGATAGACAGACCCCTTAATCATAATATCACTACAAGGATAATGGGAATTGCCGACGCAATAGTGTGTCAGAAAAAATGGAAAAAAATGTTGGCAAAGTTCTCTTGACGTCAAAAATAACCAGAACGTTGAAAGTAAAACGTTGAGAGAACTTTGACCGACGTGCTAAAGGAACGACGTCGAGCATGTGTCTTATCCCCAACGTCGTTGATGCCACCTTGAAGGTTAAGTCAGCAATGGGTAAGTCCAACATCACCTCCTCACGGACGTCGAAAAGAGGTCTTTCCAATGTCATGGAAAGAACGTTGAGGGAAAACCCTTATGCTGATGTATATATGCTTCGAGATAAATTTTAATATCTTTATTAAACTTATTTTATTATTATTATTTTTGTTATCGTGAGTAATACGTTTTTGATTCCGCTTCGAAAACCAACAATTAAAATTTATAACAAATTATTATAATAAAAAAATTACAATTATGAAATTCAATTGCGTTAGATGATGATTCAGATAGTAGATGATTGTTTGCATGTCTAAGCTGTGGAGCTGTTGTGGAAAATCATTCCCAAAGGCCATATTTGAAGAAGTATCAACAAATCAACAATTTTACGAACATCTCACTTTGATGCTTTGCATAAATATTTAATTTATCTTCAATTTTAAAAGTCTCATCTTTAGGATTTTTTTATAGTTATATATACCTAATTTTTAAACTTGACTTAATCTTAGGGTCTCCTTCTAACATTTATACGTTTTTTAATATACGTGTCCAAAATATGATAGATTTAATACTATAACTCTTATAACTTAATATCATAACAATAAAATCATAGTTCCACTACTAACATGTAAAACTGCATTTAACATAATTTTAATATCAAAATAAAATCATAAATCTACTAATAATATGCTTATAATTAATACTTTTCTTATCATAACATTATAGAACAATATTAAATGAAAAGAAATTTACAAATTGAAGAAGGATGATATTTTTTCCTCAAATTAATGATGATTTTTTTTTATATATTAATCCAACCCAACATAACTAAAAGAAAAGGAAAATATTTATTATTTAGAATTATTTTTCTTAACATATTTGTTATTTTATTCTTTATTTTTCACTTTCTCTTTCTAATCTTTATCGGAAGAGAAATTAAAGTATTAAAACAAATTTATTATTTTAATCTTTACCAAAAGAGAAAGTCGTCATACCTATTTAAAAATTTTAAAATATATTTATTATTTTATTCTTCATTTTCCATCTAAAATATGCAAGTAAAAGAAAAATGAATGATTGATTTAATTTATTTCCAAGTAAAAGAAAATTCTTATTATTTTATTATTCTAAAAGGAGAGATAAATCAGAGAAAGAGGAAGAAGACATTATTATTTGTTGGAGCCTATGTCTGGTTTTGAATATTAGACATCTATTTTTTTTAATAATATTGGTCAGGTCTTCAACACCCAAACTATTTAAATATATACAATATTAAACTAAATATTTTTCAACTACAAATTAATTTTTTTTATTACTTGTCATTGTTAATAATTAGAAATTACATCATATTTTTAATAATTAAGAAATACAATTATAATATTTCATATAATTATAAATTTACAAAATAATCAATTTGGAGAGACAAGACAATGTCTTGAGTTCAATCTAGGATAAAAGAGAGAGAAATACTTTTAAAATTATTAAAAAATACAATAATTATAGGGGCATTTTTAAAAATAGCAAAATAAATTAAAATATTTACAAGCTATAGCAAAATTTTAGATTCTATCACTGATAGTCTTCTATCACTATAGCATATCAATGACTATTAGTGATATAATTTGCTATAAGTTGTAAATTGTAAAATCTACTATTTTTAAAATTTCTCCATAATTATAAGAAAAATTTTTAGAAATAGCAAACTTTATAAAATATCTACAACCTATAGTAAATTTTATCCTGATAGTCATTGATATGCTATAGTGATAGAATTCAAAATTTTGTTATAGTTTGTAAATATTTTAATTCATTTTGCTATTTTAAAAAATGCTCTATATTATAATAAATATTTTTAAAAGTACCATAAATCCCTAAATATTTTTTTTCATTTACAATATTTAAATTAAATCCTCCGTTGTTGGGGTGGTGCAGCAGCAGCAATGGAACTCTGAAATGGTTCAGGTCATGGATTGGATCCAATCTTGCCTCTAACCCTGTCTAGTTCGTAGTTAATTTAATGATCCAATAGAGTTCTCTTATCAAAAAAAAAAAAAACAAAAAAAAACTTCATTTAAATTTTAACAAAAAAACCTAAAATAAAAAACAAACTCTATTTGATTATAAATAAGAACAATATGAACAGAAAGTAAAGAATAACAATTGAACTTAATTATGGTATATTTTACAAATACATCATACACCACTATTTATAGGATATGACATGATGCCACACCACTATTTATAGGATATGACATGATGCCACACCACTATTTATAGGACATGACATGATGCCTGTTACAGTATGAAGTTTAATGAGATGTATGTTACAACATGTAATTAATTAAGATTTTATTGAAATTTGGATAACATATATAGTTAATGGATACCATACACTAAATATGCATTTACAATATATTAGTACATTATAATATTCATCTCTTATATATTCATATTATATAAAATAAATGTTTCGTTAAAATCTTACTAGAAAAAAAAATTTAATAAAAATAAAATCTTAACAAAGAAAATGGAGTATCTCATAAAAAAACCTTGCTAGGAAAATTGAACAAAAAATACCAAAATATTTTGACTTCTTTATTTATTCTACCAGGTTTTTAAAAATAAGTTCAAGTTAGTATACATTTAATTATTAGTTTCTAAAATTATGACTAATAAAATATTTGAAATTTCAATTTTAGAATGCATAATTGATATATAAACTTTCATTTTATTATCCAAAAATCCCATAAAATATAAAACATGCTTAAACATTTCTCATTATGTTTGACAAAAATTTATTTTTACTTGTAATTAAACCTAAATTTTCAATTTTATAGCCAATAGTTATATTATTTCTTTAGAAAAATGCTTGATACGACATATTAGACATACAATAGAGGTGTTGTAGTTTACTTTATATTCTTACCATTTTAGAACCTACATATCTTAAGTTGCATTTTGAAAAGTGTCATTATTTCAATTTTCAAGTGTTTACTACCCCAAACTTTTTTTATTCAATTTGTGTTTATATCTAAATAGGCATTACTTGAGGGCCCCAAGAAATGGTGAATATGTTTCTATGTGTATATATACATACACTTTTTTTTCTTTCGAGGTGCGGTGGGGGATCAAGGCTGGGTTGGGGTCAGGATCGGAGAATGTATTCTCCGCCCTAAACCTGAAATGTCAATGGAGAAAAAATATTCCTCACTTCCTCCCCCATTTTTCGTGTATTCGAAAACTCCTTGACTCATTTGGGGTGGGTCCGTAGGGGGCCTCATCCCCGTGGGTTAAATGGACATCTCTACCTCCTATCATACATACATATAAGTGCAAGGATAAAAAAGAGATTGTCGATGAAGACAGCTCGACCAATAGAAATAAATAAAAGGAATATCCTAAGGCACCAAGAAAATGGAGGTACTTATGGAAATTTTTTAGGGATTGATGAGGTAGGTTTTATTTTTGGAAAAGCTGCTGTGAGAGCTTATAGGGGGAGAGAGCTAGCTTCTTGAATTAGTGGGAGTTCTTTCCTACCATTTTCATATTTCTTATCTTGATGCTATTGTATTCTTTTGTTTTGGACTATCATTGTGAACACTTTCTGGTTAATATATATATATATATATATATATATATATATAGATCCACAGAGTATCGTCTCTGTTTCTATATTATTTAACAAATTGGTATTCGAGCCACAAACATTTTGGGAAAGACATGAGTTATTGCACATAAACAATGGAAGGAGAGATTGGAAACAAGTGAGAAAGAGATTCTGGGATTGAAGGAAATGGTACTCAGTTTGCATAAGAGTATAGAGAAACTGATGTAAGAAGTGAAGGAGAGCGGTCTTACTAAACATAGGGAAGAATATTATGCCTCAGATGGGTCTGGACTAAAAATGAAAGGAAAGATTGGAGAAACAGACACGACTTTAGTTCTTACAGGAGGTCTATCAGATAAAAGTAAATATAAGAAGTTAGAGATACCCATTTTCACTGGCGTAAACCCAAAAACATGAGTCTATAGGGCCAAACACTATTTCGACATCAATGAGTTGGCTGACGAGGAGAAGGTAAAGGTAGTTGTCGTTAGCTTTGAACATGGAGAGGTTGATTAGTTTTGCTAATGTAACAATCGAAAGAAGATTACGTAGTGGGGAGATCTCAAGAGGAAGATGTTCGAACACTTCAAGGCTCTCAGTGAAGGTAGTTTGGGTGTCTGTCTCATATGAACTAAGCAAGATGGATCTTACACCGATTACTTGAAGAAGTTTCTGAACTATTCCATGTTGTTGTCGGTGATGGCAGAGAGTGTCCTTATTGTTGCGTTTGTCACAAGGTTGGAGACCACTCTGCAAGCCAAGGTGAAGAGTCACTTTGGAAGATTGTATGCGTGAAGTCCAATTGGTGAGTGATCATGATTTAACAATTAAATTAATCCTAAAGTGAATGGGGCAGTCGTGTAAAGGGGCATCCGAGGCCCAAACCCAGAAAGTGAAAAATGGGACTGTAAATACTGAAAAAAGAGGAAAAACACATCGATTACGCAATGAAGCAAATTTTAATTTCGATTAAGGGAAGTTATTCAAGAGGTGAACCATCAGTGAAAAGATTATCGGATCGTGAGTTTTAAGGAAGGCTAGATAAAGGGTTATGCTTCTAATGTAATGATAAATATTCCCTTGGGGCACTGGTGCAAGGTCAATGCAAACCACAAACTTATGTTCTTTATCGCAAATGAAGAAGAAGATGTGGAAGATGCAAACGAAAAAGAGGAAGTCGAGCCGAAAGTGGTGGAACTTGAAACCCTAGAAGTCAAGGGAGACAAAAATAGCGCTTCAAACCATCTTAGATTTTACGTCGAAAGGCATAATCAAATTGCGAGGGATAATGAAGGGAATTAGAGAGGTGATTATTCTCATTTGCAGTGGTGCAACACACAATTTAATCCATCAAGAGGTAGTCAATTAGTTAAACTTACAGATTGAAAGGAAAACTAAATTCGGAGTAACGATTGACAATGGAACTGCACTGGAAGGAAAAGGAATATGCAAGAGAGTTGAAGTTTAATTTCCTAAATTAACAATTGTGCCAGATTTCTTAGCGATAGAATTGGGCAGAATTGATGTGGTTCTGGGTATGTAGTGGCTTCATATGGGTTCACTGGCCATCAATGGCGATGACTTTCATGGTAGGGCAAACTTAGGTAATACTAAAAGGTGGATCCATCCCTTACAAAGGAAAAGTGCTCTTTGAAAACAATCTCCAAAATGTGGGAAAGACTCAAAGATTCTTGTTGGAATTCCAGAATGTCGAAATTGATGAAGATAATGAGGAGGAAAGCGAAAAAGATGAATAAGGGGAGGAGTTGGACTTACCCATATTTCGTAATCTATTAAAAAGATTTAAAGGATTGTTTGAAATGTCTACGGAGTTACCTTAAAGAAGGATCATGGATCATTGGATATTGATAGTAGATAGACAAAAGCCCATCAATATTTTTCGCTACAAGTACAGATACAAACAAAAGGAAGAAATAGAGAAGTTAGTTTCAAAAATGCTTCGAGCAGGAATTATCAGGCCTAGCCGAAGTCCATATTCTAGCCAAATGTTATTAGTAAAGAAACAAGATAGAGAATGTAGATTTTGTATATACTACCGTAAATGGAATCAGGTAACTATTTCCAATAAATTCCTCATTCTTGTAATTGAAGAACTTCTAGATGAGCTACATGGTGCTACAGTTTTTTCAAAATTGGGTTTGGGCTCGGGATACCACCAAATTCGGATGAAGGAAGAGGACATTGAGAAAATAACATGTCGCACCCATGAAGGACATTGCAATTCTTGGTTATGCCCTTTGGATTAACCAACGCTCCGACAACTTTTTAATCACTCATGAACCAAATTTTCAAGCCCTTCTTAAGACAATTTGTGTTAGTTTTCTTCAATGAGATTCTGGTTTATAGCAGTGATATCATGGAGCATGAGAAGCATTTGAGAGTGGTGTTTAATGTGATGAAAGACAACCAGTTATTCTCCAACGAGAATAAGTGTGTAATTGGGCATTCCCGAGTCAATTATTTAGGGCATTGCATTTTTAAAAAAGGAGTAGAAGTTGATGGCGAGAAGGTGAAGGCAATAGTAAATTGGCCACAACCTAAAGAGGTTTCTGAATTAAGGGGTTTCCTCGACCTCACAGGGTATTACCGAAGGTTTGTCAAGAGTTATAAGGAACGAAGATGTCACAGAAGCCTTTGAATCACTAAAGCAAGCAATGATATCGACATCGATTTTAGTAGTTCTCGATTTTTTCCTACCATTCACCATTGAAACAGACACTTGAGGAATAGAGCTAGGAGCAGTTTTGTCTCAAAACAGCCAGCTAATAACATACTTTAGACATAAGTTATTCCCTCAAGTACAGACAAAGTCTATTTATGAGAGAGAGCTTATGGTAGTTGTGATGACAATTAAAAAATGGCGACATTATTTGTTGGAAAGGAAATTTATAGTACTTTCAAATAGGCATTAATTTTTTTTTTTGAACAGAGAGAAGTCCAACCTCAATTTTAGAGATGGTTGACTAAATTGTTGGGCTATGATTTTGAAATTTTCTACCAACACGATTTGCAAAATAAAGCAACAAATGCCTTATCTCGAATGAACCATACCGTTGAATTAAATACATTAATATCTCTCAAGCTACTAGATATTGAAATGGTTGCGGAAGAGGTCAAAAATGATGAAGAATTACAAGAAATAATTAGAATTCTGAGAGAGGATACGAAAGGAAAAGCCAACTACCAATAGGGGAGGGTAGATTGCTTTACAATGGAAGGTTAGTTATGTTGAAAACTTCTTCTCTCATTCCTGCTTTGCTCCATACGTTCCACGATTCAGTGTTATGGGCCCATTATCGAGATTTCTAAGAACCTATAAACGTATGAATGTAAAGATACATTGCGTGGGCATGAAGAATGGCGTAAAAAGATATGTTGAACAATGCGAAGTATGTCAAAGAAATAAAACAGAAGTTCTTTCCCTTGCTGAATTATTACAACCTCTACCTCTACCCAATTTAATTCTTGAAGATTGGACGATAGACCTCATCGAAGGGTTACCCAAGGCTGGGGTTTTGACAGTATCATGGTAGTGGTTGACCGGCTTAGTAAAATGGCTCATTTCATTACCTTAAAGCACCCACTTACCCCGAAACAAGTTGCTGAAAAGTTCATCAATGAGATTATTAGTAAACATGGAATTTCGAACTCCATTGTCACTAACAGTGACAAGATCTTCTTGAGTCACTTCTAGAAAGAATTATTTGCAGCTATGGGAATGTCATTAAAGAGGAGTACCACATTTCATCCTCAAACGGATGAACAGACCGAGTGGGTGAATCGTTGCCTTGAAACTTATTTATGTTTCTTTTGTAACAAACAACCAACGAAGTGGTACAAGTGCATACCATAGGCTAAATTATTGTATAACACCACATTTCACTCATCGGCAAGAACTAACCCATTTCAAGTGGTTTATGGCCACCCGCCACCTCCACTGGTTTTGTATGGGGATAGGAAGACCAATAATAATAGTGTAGAACAATTGTTGGAAGAAAGAGATTTGGTTATTAGTGCCTTAAAGGAAAATCTATTATGGCCCAAAATAGGATGAAGAAGCAAGCGGATCTACACCACCTTGTAATGAAGTTCAAAGTGGGAGATGAAGTTTATTTGAAACTACGACTATGAGAAAACGCTATGAAAAGCTAACTCCAAAGTTTTATGTCCCTTATCGCATAATATAAGAGATTGGAGAAGTAGCTTATTGTTTGGACCTTTTTTTCGAAGCAATGATTCTGTAAGACCTCCTATCATGCACACTTACAAAAGAAGGGGGAAAATGGTAAAAGCTCAAATGGCAAACGATCAGGGAATGATAGAAAAATGCCTCTAGAGGTCTTGGTAGGTAGGTTTTTTTTTATGATGAATATCTTTTGAGAGGAAGGCAGCTATAAGCCTGAAAAACTGTGTAGCTTGTTCTAGAAGGGTTGGTATGTTTTTTTATATTGTCGTCTGTTATTTTCCTATTACTACTGTTGTTGTAATCTTTTTGGCTTATACATAAATAAAATATATCAAAGTGTTGTTTCTGTTTTGCCATTGTTAGGTATTTTTAGTGTTATAGTTTTAGAATCTCAACAGATCCATAATGTGTTTCATATTTCATAGTTGAAATTGAAGTTGGGCAAAACACAACACATACAACACTTGCCCCCTGCATTGACCAAAGAGTTTGAGCTGCAAGTGGAACCCGATGCAGTTTTAGGGGTCTGTTGGAACAGCGAAATAGAAAGTAATGATTGGTTAGAGAAATGGAAGGGACTACATGGCAATGAAGCAACGTTGAGTCCGTTTGTGCTATGAACCAACAATATCCCTCGTTCCACCTTGAGGACAAGGTGAGCTTCAAGCCCAATGGTATTGTTAGACCTCCTATCATACATACTACAAGCGCAAGTGTAAAAAAGAGGTTGTCCATGAAGGCAGCTCGCCCAAAAGAAATAAACAAAAGGAATATCCTGAGGGGAGGTCCCACCAAAGGAATGGAGGTACTTGAGAAATATTTTTCGGGATTGGTGAGGTAGGTTTTATTTTTGGAAAAACTGCTGTGAGAGTTTTTAGGAAGAGAGCCAAGTTCTCGAATTGCTAGGAGTTCTTTTCTACCATTTTCATATTTCTTATCTTGCTGTTATTGTATTCTTTTGTTTTGGACTATCACTGTGAACACTTTCTGATTGAGATATATATAAATATCCACAAAGTATCGTCTCACTGTATTGTTGTAGGGATTTTGAGAGTGCAGGGGAAGAGTCCTAACGTAAGAACACCACCTATCTTGAGATGAATTAGATTACATGATTATATCACATGATTGGATATAATAAAAGATGGCAAGATCCACAATTGATTCACAAGACATAAACCAAGAGAGCCACTTTTTTAAATTACATTTCATCGATATTTGTAGGTACGTAAATATGCCTTTATACTTCTGTTGTAATTTTGTAATTAATGATATCATCTCATCTCAAACAATGTTCTAAACTGTTTAGGTTGATCTATATGTAACGAGGACATACCAATATCAAAATGAATATGAAAAAAATACCCATAAACATGAACTTATCTAGTAAATCGTGAAGTTCCGTTCAATTCCTTCCTGTTCATCCATTTTTCTTCCCAAATTTAGTATTTGCCATCGACATCACCAGATCGTTACAACTCAGATCATTGTTTTTGCTCATTTTACATACAGCTACAACTAAGTAATGAATACCTAATTTCTTCTTTAATGACTGATGAATACTATATGAACCTGTTTTAAAAACAAAATGGTGTATTTCCCCTTCCTTCTCATACCTAAACAGATCGAACATGCGACCAGTGGAATCAGCAAATGAGTCTGCCTAACTCTGCCCTCCACTTGGCCAACAAGTCACGATCTGTTTTGGTAGAAACAAAATGGTGTAAACCAATATGAGTAGTTTTTATGCAAATAATGTGCAATTTGATGATGAAAACGAGTTTGGTGTTGCTTATTCCTCTTGTAGTTCTTTGGAGCAAATTTGAAT
>JBBPDI010000002.1:4569036-4580409 GCA_037974545.1 Cucumis variabilis
TGGAGGATTTAAGAGGGGCTGCTATACAACATAGGAAGTAGGAATGAAATAGGAAAAGCGAGAGGATGAAAACAAGAGTAATTACCGCTTAATTGGAACACTGATTGTTGAGCATGGTGGTGAGGATGTCGACTACTAGTTTCTTGAACACTTGAAAACAACGGATTGTATGGAATTTACGATTGAATCCGCCGTCGAGAAACTTCCGATTGAAAAAGAGAAACTAAGAGCTACATTTTTTCTGAAAAAGAATTAATGAATTCGGAGTTTTGGGAGCGAAGTAGGAAAAGGAACAACATTTTACTGAACAATCACATTTCAAAACCGGATTAATGATATAATATTATATAATTATTAAAATGGAAAAACTAAAATTCAATTTTTGTTATTAATTAAAATAATAAAATATATTCGTTTACTCCAACTTTTGAATTTGTCTATTTAGTCCTCAAGGGGTCTACAAGATATTCAAATTTTCATTTTCGACTTTGAAAATGTTGCATATGTGTCGGGTTCAAAGATATTTCACACTCGAAGGCTTGGTGGATCTTAAGCACAATGTCACAACAATATATCTGGCAAGAGGGCACTTATGAAAGTAAACTGTTTGACGCAAAATCACCTACATCTGAAGGGTAGTGTGCCAGTAGAATGAAATTTCACTAGATAAAGAGCTTAGCAATTGTACCAAAAGTACAGACTCCATCTTCAATGACTTTCATCTAGCTTTCTCTTCAACGTTTCAACTTAGGTTCCCCTAAGTTTGAGCTCTCTTCACTTTCACAATATGTTTCTTCGTATGAGGTCCCCTAAATATAATATGTTTAAGCTCCCTCTAAAAGTGAGATCCCCCTCACATTCACTATATTTAGGCTCCCTCTAAATACAATATAAATACCAAACTCCTCCCAAGTTCTATAATGGGTACCGAACCAAAAGTCTCAGCAATAAGCACAAGAATTTTCACTATCAATACATGAAAGTTGAGGCTTAAACAAATTCTAAGCTCAAAATGTTCAATGTATACACTTTTCTAATGAGGCGGGATGAAACTTTAAAAATGAAAAGAGTAACATATATTTACGACTAGTCTTTAGTATATTAATTTAGGAGAGAATAAATATTATTTGTAGGAGAATAAATGCTAAAAATATATCGGAGAATTGATGCTCCACAAAATTTGTAAGTCATAAACATTTATAATGGAAAGAATCTTTTTTTGAAGTTGTTGTTAATGTCCTTAATGTTATTGCCAATGTCTTGACATGTCCTAACATGTTACTCAAATTTTGCCTTTAATTAAAATCAGCCAATCAAAGTAATATCGATCTCCTATTTTGGCTACTTTTAAAGACAAAACAAACAAAACATAAAAAAACCAAATTAAAACAAACCATCCAACAAACCCTCTTTGTCATGGAAGAAAACCAAACCAAGCATGAGCAACCACAAATCAACAGATGACAAACCAAAGGCCAATAGACACAACCATATTCATTCTCTCCCTTTTGTTTGACTTACAAAAACAACCAAATTCACTTAAGCCCTCATCAAATCAAATAAAGTCAATAAAAATCCTGAATTTTTTATTGTAGCACCATGAAAGAATAATATTCAAAACAATCTTCTGAGATAGATAAACAACCACTTTCGTTGCATCAATTCTTTTTCTAACAACATATTAAGCATCAACATGACCAACAGTTGGGATATGAGATATACTAACCTCCTTAATTCCCTTAGAACCTTCATTTTTCATGCTCGAATCCATAATAGTTTTATAGATAACAAAATTAACATCATCCTTTTCCACAATTAATACATTGACACGATCATTCAACATTGAAATATCTTCACACACATCATCATCTTGACCATCATAACTTACAATATTTTTACCAACGAGAAAACTATCAACAACCAACTTCTCAAACACCCCATCAAAAGGCCAATTTTCAGAAGCAACACTAGTAGGCACATTAGAAAAAGTAATGTCATCCTTTAACACTTTCTCAGAAGAATCAATCAACTGGCTAGATGCAAGAAGTAGTAATAGGTTTATTAAAACTTGGACTTTTCTAAATAAAAAATCTTATATAAAAAATCTTTAGTTGCTATAAGATAGTTTTGCATTTCTGGGGAGAGAGCCCAACTTCATTGTGCTTAGGTATGTTACAAACATGATTGAAAATACTATAAAACCACAAGTAACAATTATTATAAGATCGTGTATTTGTCATGGATGAGAGACTTCTCACTATTAGTCATTAGACATCTTTCTTGTAAACCCTAAATCCAATCTTTCTTAAGAATATCTAAGTTAAAATGGAATGTAAGTTAGGTGGTTATTGTGTGATGGTGGTTTCTTAGGGTGCTTTGTTGAAGAAGAGTTAGAAGGAAGTTTGTTTAAGTGTTGGCTTATAGTTGGTGGCCAAGAGAAGAAAATAAAGGAAATTATGTTGATTTTGGCTAAGTGTTTGAAAACTATGTGTTTTGCTTGATGCTAGATGGCTAAAGGTTGTCAATAACCTATAAGTGTGCATGTCCTAGGTGGCCAAAACACACCTAGGTGAGAAAGCCAAAGTTGGCAAGTGCATAGGCACAAAGGCAAGACCATGTGAGTAAGTGTTGGGCCATGCAAGGTATTTGAGGGTCAACCGAGATGATAATCTCTATTTACCAAAGCTAGGCATCAGTAAGCAAAGGCAAGCCCAGGCGAGTTGACCAAGGGGCTAAGCCAAGTGTATGAATTGTGTGATTGGGCTAGGCAGGGCCGGTGGGTAGCAAGGCATGCTAAATTACCTTATTGAAGGGTTATGTGAGTTGAGTTAGAAGTCATGTAACCAAGATGATCCTTAGGCATTCAAGGATAGTCGGGGAAGTGAAAAACAAGTGTCTTTAGCTTGCAAAGACTCAAAATTCGATAAGTAGGAAATGTCATTCTCAGCCATACAAGAATTCTATAAATAAGTCATTTTCAAGTGAAGGATGCTCTCAAATTACTCATGTATTTTCTCTCAAACTAGTCTCAAAAGAACTATAAAGGAGCCTAGTTTGTAAAGAAGGGTTGTTGGATAAAGGAGACACGAAAAGAGTGCTTATTAGTTTGAAGAAAGGGAAGAAGGTCACTTTTAAAGGAATTTTGAGTAGTGAGAAGTTCTAAAAGGCTACAAAGTTCATTGCTATGAATTAAGATGAATTTTAAAGGTAAGTTAGTTAAGATATTTTAAGCAACTTTGTATAAGGAATGTTTCTATTTTGATGACTGGAATAAAACTTATGAGCTTAGGAAGTTTATTGAAGTTTCTGGAATCAAACAGGTTTTCTGGGAAAAGTTTGAAGGTTTGTTGAGCACCAACCTCAAGGCGTTGTGTGGGCACAACAAAGAAGGTAAGAGGTTCGTTTGAGGCTTTTAGCTCATACATGGCGTGACCAGTTGATAACTTGTAGAAATACAAGTTATTATGGACTTTTAGGTAAAATAATGGAGCTAAAATGCATAATAAATGTGTCATAGCTTCTATCGCAAATACAACTCACATAAGTCTTTACGCCTGTTTTACCTTGGTTTTCAGTGTTTTATCGCAAAATTAGAAATAAAAGAAGACATTGTAAATCAAAGAAGAGCGCGTGCAAAGGTTATGGGATAGGAACCTTGTCTATCGACTAAAATCCTTAGGCCTAACCACATCATCACATGATGAAGATTCACTAGTAGACAAGAATGGTAGTTGGAGTTGATGTGACTTAACAAAGGTTGCAATCGGCACTGACATGATCAGAAGAATAGAAGTTTCCCATCGAAAGTTGCCTATAAAAGGAACCATCTCTACCAAGTGAAGTATCTGGTCTGAATGGGCCAAAACCTAGGGAGTTGGCAGCAATGACTAGCCTTTTTGTCGTCTGTAAGAGTTTTCTTCTTCTTCTCTAGTCAGTCTGTAAGTGAAAGCTTAGAGAGAGGTTAAAAAAGGATTCCACCATTTTCCCTCCTCTAACTTGTAATATCTCTCATTCTCTTTACTGTCCATTTTTATACTTTGTTGTAATGTAAAGTGTTCATATTATACAATGGTATAAGGCCTACATTCTTTTATACATTGCATATTTATCCATTTTCAATCCATCTTTCTCTGCTACTATATCAAAGTGTTATAGGTAGTTTAGGTTAGTGATAAGTTCTTGAGAAGTGTTCTAACTTATAAGATCTATCCTGTTAACTAAGTAATAATCTATAGCATGGCCAGTGCTTGTTGCCAACTACTCGAGAGAGTAAGTAGCAAGAACATGGCTAACGCTCACAAGGAGGAGTTTGGAGATAAACTCCATCTTGACTAGTTAACTTCCATCACATGTGTCCCGAAAGGAGAACAAGTGTGGGTACATGGCGCCAAGAGGTTGCCACCCTTAAAAGAGAAGTGTTATAAGCTTATAAGCAAAAACTCCAAGATAGATATCACTTAATGAAATGTTGTCATTTGCATCCTGAGAGGCGAGCAAGTATGGCATTTAAGGAACCGAGGGTGCTCGCCTTAAACAGAAGTTAATTAACTGATCTATATCACATCAGAATTTATCACTTGTAATACGAAGATCTTCCTTCACATCTTCTTAACACAAGTTAGTTCACTTATCCACCTTCTCGCCATGCTTATCACTTTTTGCAAAATCTCTAGTGTAGATAATAGACTTAGCTCTATCACACTTTACTTTATACTGTATAGTTATTGTATATCACCCAGATGAAGAAGTAAGTCTTATAGCTAAGCTTTGATATCAATTCCTTGTGTTCGACACTAGATCATCGGGGAAACCTATCGTTTCGCTTACATTTGGACAAGCGATAGAAAAACTTTTATTACGCAAGGATTAAAGACATAGTGAGCATCTCGCATGCAGTGATCATAACTCGCCACGTAGAAGACTTGTGATATGAATTTAACTTATATCTTAATCACACGATCCTAAGACTATATAGTTGAAACTAGAACATCGAATCCAGGAGACTAAATCCAAAAATCCCAAGCACTAGCGCATAATCAGGAGGCATGAGGTGTGCGTCTATGTCAGATGATAGGTCATGTGCACAAAAAGGGTGGATGCAGCATTGTGCGGCCATGGGCACACAACATATCTAGCCCGTGAGGGTACCACGCCTCTAGGCCCTCTGAGGGCCCTATGCGTGTGTTGCCTACAGTCCATTTTGAGCAATCAGCCATGCCCAAATGCCATTTTCTATCCTTTTTTTTTTTTTTTACCTTTTTAGATTTTTTTAGTAAATTTTGGACATTTTATAATTATAGAGGATTAAAATGGATTTAAGTTCTCTAATTTTAGATCAATAGATGATTGGATAAATTTATAAGCCAAGAACTTAGCCACCACCTGTGAGTGACAAAAATGAGTTTCAAGCTGATTTCTAAACATGATTTTCTTTCAAATATTTTTAGAATGCTTTGAGTTAAATATTTGAGTTATACTTGATTTAAGAATGTTATTACCAAAAGCATGAATTAAAAAGTTTAGGAAGAGTTGGAAAACATGTGCTTAATGATGGTCTTACTAGTGTTATTAAGCTAATTTCCTTAACTTGAGATTTATGAACAAGCACGAGTGCTATTGAGTTTTACGTATTTATATTTAAAGCTGATTTTAGCAAAAACATGATTAAGAAGAGTTGAGGTTTGCTTGATGCAAGAGAGTTGTCTTAATATGCTAGTATAATTTGAGATTAAGTTTTGAAGCTTGTAATTTTAGAAATGTTTAAGACTTTAGCTAGATACCCAAAGATTTATAGTAACCCTATGAAGGATGTTCTCCTATGCATAAAGGTCCATTGTGATGAGGGCAGTGGGTAGATGCCTAGTTTTCCATCACCAAACTAGATAGAAATGAGGGTCTAAACACTTATATAGAGCTCTATAGTGATGAGAATCTTTAAAGAATGCCTAGTTATCCATCACTAAAACTAGATAGAGATGTGGGTCTCTAGATGCCTAGTTTTTTCATCTCTGAACAGTTATAAAGAGTTAAACTAAGATGAGGGCCTCTAGTGGATGCCTAGTTTTCCATCTCAGAGTATACACATGTATCCCAAGGTAATTAGATGATACTATGTTTCTAGCAAGACGGTCAATGTTTGTTTCAAATAATTTTTACCACATCAGAGCTAGATGGAAACCACAACTCATCAAGACTATCATTGTCTGCATTGAGTAATCTCCACCACTTTGTGGTTAGATGAGTTGTAAGTCAAACAGCATACTCGTTAAGATTGCCATCATCTATATTGAGTAATCTCCTCTAGACTGTGGTTAGATGAGTTGCTAAGTTTAGTAGCAAAACAAGTAGGTGGTAAAAGAGTAAAATCAAGAGATATCATTTTGAGAAGGTCTTAATATAACTGTGACTTATGGTTTAAACTAAAATTTATTCATGTTTTCTTTAACTAGTCACTCATTGGTCTTTTAGCTCACTCTTTCAAATGTTTTCTCTTTAAAAAAACTCTTGTTAAGTACAACTTGGGGGTGGGGTAAAATTGAACTTAGGACCTCTTGTCCTCGGTAACATACAAATATTTTTAAATCTGTTAGAAAATTCTTTTCTTCTGTTATATGCATACAACAACCATTGTCAAAGTACTAGTCCTCTCCAACTGAAGCATAAATAGATGTAAAAGATAAATTTCAATTAGCAACTCCAAGCAAAGTATTCTCTTTTACACACCATTCAATTTTTTTCTTAGGTTCACAAATCAATGATGTCTGTATAGATCTTCTTCCCAAAACATAATACAATTTAGCTTTATGCATAGGTATGTGATAGAGTTGAAAATAGTATGGTCAAATATGACTTTCCTTTCCATAAACTAACACACTCATTTCCTTATTTGATTTCTTATAACAGATAAGATGTTGGCTCTTTACTTATAGACATCTGGTCCGACATATGAGAATGTTGAACAAAAACAAATATAGTTTGAGAGGAGGATCTAACTTTAAAGACAATTTTCCCATACTCATTGAATCCAACACCTTTTCTATTAGTAACTTGCTTCCCAGTATTGAGAATCTTGTTAACACCATTTGTTCTAAGTTGAGCATTCAAGCTAAATTGGACATTGACTCAAGTTCTCGTCGTAAGGCTTTTAAGTCTTTCTTCAAGTTAGAAATGGTGGTAAGAAGACGATAATTATCTTCAATTAGTTTTAGAATTCTGTTCTTTTATTGGTCTAAAATAGGAAGATATTCTTCCTATTTCTTATAGTTTTATTCAATAACACTTAGGTTCCCAAATTGATGTGTAGTAGGATAAACTTCATTACATGATTCAATCACTTTCGAAACTTTGTTGTTAAGTTTCTCATTATCTTTTGTAGAATTCCAACCAACCAAGGCACAAATCTCATCATCTAAGTCACTGCTTGAAACTTATTCATCATCAGATAGGATAGCTAAAAATCCCTTATTTCGCCTTCTCAAGAAATTTGGACATTCAGCTTGATAGTGGCCAAAGTCTTCGCATTCTCTGCATCTAAGTTTCTGTCTCGCTTATTTTTAGTGTTGTTCACTTCCCGCTTACCTTCTCTTTTTTCATCATAAGTTTTAGAGTTCTTCAACATACTAGACTTGTTGTTACGATATCTCGACATGTGGGAAGTTACAATTACCAGAACGTTTGTTTAAAAGTTTCATAAAATTACGGATTTGCTTTGTTAATGAAGAAAGAAAATTAACAAATTTTCTTCACCATCTAATATAAGAGGGCAAATAATTCATCCACTTGCCTTAATCGACTCCATTGAAGACTCAATGTACAACATTCAACTCGCTCTGATACTAATTGAAAAAAATTGATGATCTGACATCGAACACAATGTCAAGCACGATGTCATAACAATATATTTGACAAGAGGGTAGTTACGAAAGCAAGCAAAAAAAAGTAGCACAGAAATTGATAACTCAATTCGATGCAAGGTCACCTATGTCTAGGGGCAGTGCTCTTGATGGAATGAAATTTCACTATATAAAGAGTTTAGCAATTACAGTGAAAGTACTTATCTGATAAACTCCCTCTTCAGTGACTTTGATAACTTTCAGAATTACAAGTTATTATGGCCTTTTAGGTAGAACAATGAAACCAAAACACATGACAATGTGTCAAATCGTGTAGCTTCTAGTGAAAATTCATAAATACTAGAGAATACAACTTATACAAGTCTTAATGCCTGCTTTACCCTTGTTTTTAGTATTTTATTACAAGATTATAAGAGAAAAGAAGACATAGTGAATCGCAGAGGAGTGTGTGCAAGGGCTACGCGATAGGAATCCTGTTTGGCGAATAAAATCCCTAGGCGAGGAATTATATCATTCCACGATGAAGATTCACTAGCAGAAAAGAATGATAGTTGGAGTTGATGTGACTTGACAAGGCTACAATCAACGCTAACATGATCAGAAGGATATAAGTTTTCCTTCGAAAGTTGTCTATATAAAGCCTCCTTCTACACCAAGTAAAATGATTGGCTTGAATGGGCCAAAACCTAGAGCTTTTCGGCCATCAGTAAAATTCATCTTCTTTTTCTTCAGTTAATCACATAAGTGAGAGCTTAGAAAGATGTTGGAGAAAGATTCCACCATTTGCATTCCCCCCAACTTGTAACATTTCTCATTCTCTTTACTTTTCATTTTTTGTATTTCAATGTAATGTATAGTGCACATATTGTATAGTGGTCTAAGGGCCTATATTCTTTATACATTGTATATCTATCTACTTCCAATCCATCATTCCTTTATTGTTCTTTTGTCAAAAGTGTTATAGGTAGTTTAGGTTTGTGATACGTTCTTGATAAGTAGTCTAACTTATAAGGTCTATTGTGTTAGATGAGCTATACTCCATTGCTTGGTGAGTGCTCATTGTTAACTACTCGAGAGAGTAAGTAGCAAGGACATAGCTAATGCATGCAAGTAGGAGTTTGGAGAAAAAATCCACCTTGGCGATTAAACTTCCATCATTTGTGTCTTGAAAATAAAACAAGTGTGGGTACTTGGCGCCAAGATGTTGCCACCCTTAAAAGAAAAGTACTATAAATCTTATAAGCAACAAGTACTAGATAGCTATCACTTAATGAAGCTTTGTCATTTGTGTTTCGAAAGGCGAGCAAGTGTGGCGTTTAAGACACTGCGAGGAGGTCACCTTAATCAAAAGCTAATTAATTAATGTCAATCACATCATGACTTATCGTGTAATTTAATCACTTACAATGTGGAGACCATCCTAATTCATATTTTCTCAACACTAGTTAGTTCATTCTCCCATCTCCTCGCGATGCTTTCCACATTTTACAGAATCTCTAGCGTAGGCACACACATACATTTACTTCATACTGTATAATTGTTTTATACCGCCTAGATGAAGAACTAAGCCTTATAGCTAAGATTTGATATCAATTTTCTGTATTCGACTCTCGCTTATCCAAGAAACCTATTGTTTCGCTTACACTTGGACAAGCAATATGAAAATTTTTACTCAATGAGGGTTTAGTAATTACGCGAGGATAAGAGACATAGTAAGAATCTCTCATGCAATGACCATGACTTGCATAGGGAGGTTTGCGACATGAAATTAACCTATATATCTTAGTTGTCCAATCCTAAGACTATAACTGAAACACACACTAAAACACTAAAATACTGAAACTAAATCTAAAACAAAAGAATCACAACCAGACTTCTGTATAGTTTTCTTTTCAGCGTTTCAACTTAAGCTCCCCTTAAATTTGAGCTTCCTTCACTTCCATAATATGCTTCTTCAAGCTTTATATGGGATCCCCTCAATACTACTTTGCCTCCTTCTAAAAGTGAAATCCCTTCACATTCACAATATTTAGGCTCCTTCTAAATACAATATCAATATTGAACTTTTTCCAAGTTCTACAATGGCTACCAAACAAAACGTCTCAGTGACAAGCACAAGGATTTTCACTATCAATACATGAAGATTGAGGTTTAGACAAACTCTAAGCTCAAAATGTTCAATATGTTAGTGATATATAATTAACACATCCTATCAAATATGGTATTAAAGCTCATTAAGCCCAAACGGGTATTTGATCCAAGATCAGTGAACCCAAAGAGGCACCATCATAAGGGAGCATGTTAAGATGTTAAGGGTCCTACATTGGAAAAATCAAGGGAACTCACATTCCTTATAAGATAGATAGACTATTTCTTTCATTGTCAATTGGTCCAGGGAGGTTTCGTGTTCAAGTTCATTGCTTAAATTTTGTTTTTAATAAAAATCAACAAATAATACCGCATATTTGAAGTATTTTAAAATTAATCAAACTTGTTAAATATAATTTTGAATTATTATATCTAATCATACCCTAAACTTTTAATTTTGTATTTAGTTGGTTGAAAAATGTTTAAAAATATTAGTTAAGACGAAGCCTTATCCAACAAATTTAGAAGTTAAATAATGGACGTAAAATTTAGACATATAGGAAACTTTTCAAAAGTTGAAGAACATATTTACATAAATTGAATATTAAAAAAACACTTTTTTCAAGGTATGAGACTAAAATAAAATAAACTTTCAAATATTTAAAATAACCGTGAATGCAATTTTTCAAAATCTCCCTTCAAAATACTTTAGGTATTTTTTAGAAATGCACTCTAAATCCAAGTACTTTTTAGTATCTTTTATGCTTATTATCGGAATGGTAAATTTTGATAGAATATTTTCAAATCTTTACCTATTCAATATCAACATGAGGTGTGAAGTTATGTCATGAAAAATCTACCAAACACAAAAAATAAGCATAAAAATACCACTAATATAATATAAATACTAAATAAATTAACTTGCTTAAAAATGTTTATTTTGTTGCAAAAATGAGACACAATAGAAACACGAATATCTAATATAAATGAAACTTTATAAAATAGGAATTTTCTCAAAATTAATTTCTCTAAAATTCATCGCTTTCTTCAACATTAATGAAATTATCAACAGACGTGTTCATTCTCCAAATTCACAAATGACTACTTATTTACTAATTATATTTTTTTTACATATTTAAATTGAAAACAATATTGTTTCGATATTTCCATCAAAATCTTTTGTAAAATTAAGATCTCAAAATTTTGCCTGAGCATTTGAGTTGTTGGCTATCCTTCCTAACTATTTTTATATAACTTATTGTAGCTTTATATTGTATATTCTTACTTATGCTGATTATTAAGGGCCGTAATGGCTTCCTTATAAAATTGATAAAAACTTTCATTCACATCTTTTAAAAAAGCACCAGTGGTCTAGTGGTAGAATAGTACCCTGCCACGGTACAGACCCGGGTTCGATTCCCGGCTGGTGCAT
>JBBPDI010000002.1:4585948-4597999 GCA_037974545.1 Cucumis variabilis
TTTTCGTCGAACAGGTGGTGGTAAAGGGGATTGAATTTTTTGTTAGCGATGAAGAGAGTGGCAGGGATTAGAAGAAGAAGGAGGAGAGTGAAGAAGGAAGGGGAGAAACGGAGAGTGAGGAAAAAGATTGAAGCTAGAAGAGTTGAAAAAATGGGGAGATTGAAGCGTGATTGTGTGAAAAATGATGAAGATGAAGCGAGTGAAGAGCAATGGGGAGTGAACTTTTCCATTGTCGGAGGGAGAAAGAAGGTTGAAGGAAGGAGTACTTGGAAAGTGAAATAAAACCCATGTGGGCTTACTGCCTTTTGCTTTCTCAATTTTGACGACAAACCCCACGTAGTTTTACATTTCTTCTTCTAAGGTAGAGTTCCACTTAATTAGAAATTTTTAAGACGCTTCATTTTATATCTTATCAACCTTTCGTAGGATAATTCTTTTAATTTCTTATTATTAAAATTTCACGTCTTTAATCTTCACTATTCCATCTTAACCATGTAGCTATGCCATTCAAAAAAAGAACAACAAACAAATTTTCCAGTCATTATTGAAATTTGAGAAACGAGAATAATTGTAAATCAAAATCAAAGAAAAAGAAAATGTTTACTCACGTACAAAATGAAGGTAAATGGAATGAGAGAACCAAAATTTGTAATATTGATAGTTCTTGTGCCCATTGCCCAATACATTGAAGTACAAAAATAGAAAGTCCACCTCTGTAGAGTTATAAATCATAGGTTTGTTAGATTTTATATCTTAAAACTCATAGATGTTAAATGTAAATTATAATTGATGTTATCAATAAAGTGCTATTTTAATCATTTCAATAAGAGTTATTGACTATTTAGTATTAGTCTTATCTTAATTAATAACCCTAAATCAAATAATTAAAACTGTCTAATAAGTCTTGAATTGTATGTAAAAGCATACATAGATCAATGTTCAAGATACAATATAAATGGTTAAGGTTGAGTACTTTATCCCGGTAATACTATGGATATGATCCACTTTTTGATACAAACGCAATGATCCAACACGTTTGTGTAGGTGAAATGCAAGTGAGGGTATCACATGTGATGAATTTGCATAATATTGAACCAAGAAATAATAACAACTAAATGTAACTTCATTGACCTAGTTTGGTTTCTATTTTAATAGGATGACCTAGGCAACTTAGTCTTAGTCTTGAGTGTACTATGGACTCCTGTTCATGAGGGATTGTTCTTTGCTTTGGATGAGTAAGAGTGACCAGTCCGTACACTCAATAAGTCCACCATTTTGGGACAATACCGAGTGACGAGCTGAAAACATAATATTACAAGATGAAATTCGATTCTTATCAACTTGGTGAAGTAGATGAGTGTTCTCGTAAATGGTGACTTTGAGACTTGAACAAAAATCCTACCCTTTCACTAATTGAAGAGGGGTTCATAATTCATGGTTGGACTATAAACATGTTGTTCATTAGAAGAGCATTGATATTTAAGGATTTAGATGTAATCCGAGGTAAAACGATAATGACTCAGTTGGTATTACAGACACTTATGAAGGACAATTTGTTGTTATTGATCTATATCCATGAACAACTAAATATGTCTTATTGATCTTAAATGGTGACTTTGAGACTTGAACAAAAATCCTACCCTTTCACTAATTGGAGAGGGGTTCATAATTCATGGTTGGACTATAAACATGTTGTTCATTAGAAGAGCATTGATATTTAAGGATTTAGATGTAATTCGGGATAAAACGATAATGACTCGGTATTACAGATACTTATGAAAGACAATTTGTTGTTATTGATCTATATTCATGAACAAATAAATATGTCTTAGTGAAGTTGTGAGTCTTTTGTGGACTATACATAATAAATAAATATTGATTAATGTGTGGTTAATGAGTTTAACCAATTAATCTCATGTTGTTGGAGCTTCAAATTTGTAAATCAATTAGGTCTTTTTCCTAGCTAAAAAAGGGTACTGAGGTTATTATGTTTTGAATATAATTTGAAATGTTCAAATAATTCACTAAGAGAATTAATATAATGTATGGTGGTGATATATTATATTATAAAGTTTATATTTTAATTAAATTTTATAATATAAATTTAATTTCACATTTGATTCAAAATTAATTTATGTAAGAATTAAAAAGGAAAATTTTCAAAAATAGCAAATTTTACAAAATTCTTATAACCTATAGCAAATTCTATCACTGATAGTCATTGATATGCTATAGTGATAGAAGACTATGAATTCAAAAATTTTCTATAGCTTGTAAATATTTTAATTTATTTTGCTTCTTTTTAAAATATCCCAATTAAAAAATTGAAGAATTTAAATATTAATTTATATGAATTGGATTCATATTAAAAATAGTATGTTATTAGATACACATTAATGCTATAGATTATGAGAGATATGATTAAATATGATTCACCTATAGGATAAATTAAATATAAGTCGTTTAATTTGATAATTAGTTAATCGAAGGATTAATTAATAGTTTAATATAATATGAAATAATATAATATAATTTAATAATATTAATTAAATTAAAACTATAAGTTATACGAGAGATGCTCATATATGATTTTAATGAAAGTAATTAAATTAGATTTACTTAACCGTTGATTATTAATTTAATTGATATTTTAGTTAAATATATGTTTTATTTTATTTAATAAGTTAAATCAAATTAACTCCTACATTTACGTGGGAGTTATTTGAGACATGGGGTATCCATGTTTTAGAGGGGTGAGGAGAGACATAAATATAGATTTTTTGATATCTTCATGCACACTTGTTGTAGTCCGGTCGGACGTGTGTAGTGAGGTGAGAAAAATAAAATAAAATAATTTTTTTTTAGATATTTTTTTCAAAAGGCGTTGAGAAGCGAGGAGTTGAAACTTTGAAAGCATTAAAGTAAGGCATTGAGATCGTATTGCATTGAGACCTTGCAACTGGCTGAGATTATAACATGTTGAGATCGTAATGCATCGAGACCTTGCAACACATTGAAATTGTAACACGTTGCGATCACGATGTATTGACGCGTCATTGAACGTGTTGAGGCATTACGTTTTAACATGAATGTTAAAGCGTTCTAATCGCTGAGGCATTACAGATCTCATGCATTACGAAACACAACATCACATATGACCCTCTTTTTCTCATTTTGTAATATCCAAAAATACTTTCTCTTACAAAACTCTTTTAAAAGTTCTTCTATTTTTAGTTTCTGACCAAAGTCATTCAAGAGTGTTGGTTTTTCGATCAGTTTCGATGCAACTTCGATCAAGTGGTTTTTTGCTGTTTTATTCTAGGGACGACATGGAAAGTAAAAATTGTTTGCACTCCAAATAGAGCGTGAAGCATCTTAAAAAGAGTGTAATGCATGATTCATCCTTCATCTAACAAGTTTCTGTTTTGCTACTAGGAGTTCAGTTTAGGCATTTTGTTTAAGTGTCCATCAATCTAGGCATTCTGTCTAGGCGTCCACCATCGAGCATCCACCTGTTTAGGCATTCTATCTAGGAATTTACCATCAAGGCGTCCTCCAGTCTAGGCGTTCAGTCTAGGCATCCATAATCCAAGTGACCGACTAACTAGATGACCAAGTTTCAATGCCTAATTGTTACTTCGAGTACTTACACCAACAATTTTAAGACGTTTTCTTTTTGCTACATGCCACTGGTTCTGATCAAGGTGATTTTCTCTCCATTTATCTCAAGTGTCCATTATGGTTCGAAGGAAATTCATGTAGTGGAAACAAGTTGTTTTTCTTAACCATTAAGAAAATTGGCGTGTAGGCACTATTGGAAAACCAAAAGTTCCAAAAAATGATCCAACCAAAAAGAAACTAAAAAATCTCGACGCATGGAAAGAAAATCATTGGAGTATTACAGTATAATGTTCACGATGAAGGAAGAAGTATAAGATGCTTTACAAAAGAAGTATGACACCAAAGAAGCTAGTTCAAATAACAATACGATTAATTGATACTTACGATACCAGATGAAAATGAAAGATCTGTAGAAGCACAATCACATAAATTGAAAAAAATTGATCATGAAATAATGAGCGAAGGTATGACTTTATATGTACAATTCCAAGTTGTTGTTATTATTGACAAATTACATCCCATGGAAGGAATTTAAAAATACCCTGGGGCATAAGACCAAAGAATTCCCTTTGAAAAATATGATAACACACATGGAGGATTGAAGAGGAAGTCCAAAAACATGACCAGGAGGAGGAGATGAAAGTCATTCCGAGAAGGATTTCCATTGACAATTTGAAACCTAAATTGAAGCTAAATGAAAACAAGATGAAGGTTCAGAATCGAGGTCCCAACAACTAAAAAAATAAAAAGAATAAAAAAAATCCGAGTCCAGAAGTATGGTACAAATTCTTTTCTATAATTGAATAAGCTTGGTCATTTTAGCTAGAAATTGTAGGAATAGAAGTCATCCTACTACGCAGGCGAACCTAATAGAGGAAGAACTTAATGCTACACACCATGTCTGTCATGACTATAGTCTCTTTAAAAGTTATAACTAAACTAAGGATAGAGAAAAACTTCTGGGGGATCACCACATAATAAAGGTTGCTGAAATCAGCAAAGTGGAGTTGAAGTTCATGTCTGGCAAGATAGTCATTTTGAAGGAAGTTTTGCACAATACTTCAGAAATAAGGAAGAATTAGGTCTCAGATTATCTCATCAACAAGGTAGGCTTCACTCACACTATAAGAGCATATTTATTTACTCTTACTAAGAATAATGCCTTTGTGGGGAAGAGTTATGTAATTGATAGAATGTTTAAGCTTGATCTCAAAATGAATAAAATTCAATCTTCTACTTACATGTATGTTGTCTTCTTTTAATACTTGGCATGCTAGACTTTGTCATGTTAACAAATAAATATTTAGCAACATGTGTATGTTGAATATGATTCCTAAGTTATCAATGAATGATTTTGATAAATATGAATATTGTAGTCAAGTTAAAATAACTAAAACTTCGCATAAATCTGTACTTTAGAATTGTGAACCTCTAGATTTAATTCATTTAGACTTATGTGAATTTGATGGTGTCTTGACTAAAAATAGTAAAAGATATTTCGTAACTTTTATTGATGATTAGATTGATTACACTTTTATTTATGTCACACCCCTTCCTGGATCAACTAATCTCGACCTAAGAGGTAGGTGAAGTCAATTGATATCACTTTCCTTCTAAAGGACACCAGCTGACACTGACTACTGATCACTTTAAATACTAAATAATTTAACCAATTTAGAACTTTAGCAGCAGACCAACACTGATTTATAGATTCAACAAACTTTATTACATAATTTCTGAAAAACAAGACAAGGTTATGTGCCATTAGTTACAAATCAACTTCTCAAAGAAGCCAAATGAAAAAAAAAAAACCTTGATTGGTCTTAAAATTAGGGATATGTACATAACGTAGCTCTAACTTAAATAACTAACCACTAAGTAAGCAAAATCTAACAACAAACTGGCATAGCAGACTTGTGACAATAGGTTAGGCTCGCAGACCACTATCTCTTCTTGAAAAGTGGATATCATTTTGAAAGGGTGAGTTAAATAGACCAATGAATGACGATTTTATAAAACATGCTTTGAACAGTAAATCTTTTAAAGCTTAAATCTTAACAATAATAAAAATCAAATTCAACAATTTGTCTCAAACTTTCTCTTTCTCAGTTGCTATACCACAAGAGTCATAAGAATGGAAACTAGGTCTAGAAGCCCTTATCTAGTGATACGATATTTACGAGTAAAAAATTAGGCATCAGTAGTGTGCCCTCACTCGTTATAGCTATAAACAATAAGATGAAAACTAGAGACATTCATACAGGACCTCATCTCTTGATATGGAAACTAGACAACTGTAGAAGCCCTCACTTCATTAGTATGTATCAGTGATGGAAACTAGGTATCTACTGAACACCCTTATCAAAGAACCTTATGTACACATACAAAATTTCTCTCCGAAGGGTTGCTATATATCTTAGAACCATTAGATATAGACTAACATGCTAAATTCATTCTCAAGCTTAAATACCTTGGAAATATAGCATAATCATTCTTTCTTGTAAATCTTATCAGTGAGCTCAACAATAAATACATTCTTTGTCAAAACATTTCAAACTCATGCTTTGGAAACACTTTTTAAATTTCTAAATAAACTTTATGATAAATTATACAATAAACTTAAATACTTTACTCAAATATGGATTCAACTTTCTAATATTTTAACACATCCTTTGTAAATCAGTAAAGCTCAATATTTATCTCAAAGCATATTTTAAAGAATAACTTGTAAAACATTAGAAATTTCTTTAGAAATCATTTTGTCACTCACAGATAGTAGCTCAAACCTTCGACTTCTAAATTTACCCAATCTCTTCTTGACTTAAAATAATGGGAAATAAATCCATTTAATTCCCTTTTATCATGAAAAGACCAAAACTTAAACTTAAAATTCCCCAAAATCACCAAAACAGCCTAAAATCACCATAGGGTAGCGTGCAGGACACGTTGTCAAGGACTGGCATCCACACGTAATACTTGACCAACAATGCCATGTGCTAACCTAGCATGTAGCTTGCTTTACGACTCACACAAACGCTTGCCTGACGGCTTGTATATGCCCCTTGCGGCTTGCACACAGGGCTCCTGCATGTGCCTTGTACGTTACTTGCCTTTGTGCACAGGTCGTGTCGTATAGCCCTTGACCATGCACCCAGTATAGGTTGCCTAGTGTCACAATCGTAGCGTTTCAACCTTGCACACAGGGCTACACTTGTTCGATCTCAATGAACAAGTCAGCCGATCAAAATCCGAAAGTTGCAGATAATGTCGACGTATGTCGTAACCTTCCTTTGTGTTCTTGGGAAATTTTATTTATAAAACGCGAGAAAGATTTAAAAGCGTTGAAAACAACATAAAGAAAGCATTAAAGACTGTCAGTTGCAAGGAAAAAGGGTGCTTGCAAAGAGTGCAACTAATGCTTGGTCGGGGATGCGTCTACCATACCTCCCCTATAGTACATTTTGGACATTTTTCCTTATGACAGGCTTGCATATGAAAATGCCGAAACGTCACTCCCAAGCATATCGACCTAGAATGAAAAGCAAATGCCTAGACTACGTACAAGACATAAATATATGACAGACTGGGGCTAATCGGTACATACGGCCATAGGCAACACGCCTGGGACAAGTATGACCGCGACACAGGACACGGACACCATGCCTACCGAAGACACCTATGCACGCCCACTGTGCCCACCATGCCCATGCATGCCCTAGGACAGGTATGACCGTGACACCTAGCACACGCTAACCTCTTTTTCTACCAAAACACACACTCATCTCGCCTTGTAATCCTTGGCACTCAGCTAGCCACCAACATTGTCCAGAACCCAATTTTCTTTGAAAAACTTAACTCTACTTTGAAAAATTATAACTAAAAATACATAACTCTTTTGAAAAAACTTTCTTCTACACAATTTCTTGAAATTATCTTAAATTTCTTACCTCAAATTTGCAGCAAAACAATTCATGATATGTGTTCTGTAGCCTTCTGGGAGTCAATACTGCTCAAATTCTTCCCAAAAATGACATTTCCTCATTTCTTTAACCCGAACCTTATTGTCCTTGCATTAAAATTAACCAACAGCCCAAACTTAGAAACTAGATGTAATTTGGAATCTTTTAAAAGTAATTTAAGCCAAAAAATACGAGTAAAATAAGAGCAATTAGCTTCTGAAGTGACCTATTTATAGTGAGCCTTGATGAGAATTTCTTGACACTTCAAACTTGCCAAAATTTAACTTAAGCATACAAAGGACACGTCGAAACCACATAAATGACTTACCAGTGTCAGTCACCAACCTTACTTCCTTGCTTAACTTTAATGAAAATGCTCAAATATTAAATCTAAATGCTTACTAACCTCTTTTGGCATGGCCTCAAGCCCCATCTCGAGTGGACATGCCTTCTCACCAGCCTTCTTGGCTACCTAGCTAAAATGCCTACTGCCTCAACTGCCAAATAAACTCACAAGGAAAACCTCCCTACCAAGCCATGGTCATCACACCTAATACACTTAGAGGTTATCCAACACTTCTCAGTTACACACCTTTACTTGCCATGTTACCGAGGTTATTTGCTCCTTTTTTGGTTGCCTACCAAACTCAAAACACCTGGTGTGGATTTAGCCAAATTTTTTCTCTTTTTTCAACTTAACCTCCTTAACTTCTAAACCATCCTTTCTTAGTTTTCCTTTTTTCCACCTACCATGACACACTTAAAATGACACCTCCTGAGTTTACTTTTCCAAGCTTAACTTTAATCAAAATCTATCATTTCAAGCTCTTTAAAACAACTCAAGTTTCTTAAGGTTTGAGGTTTACAATTTATTTGCTAAAAAATAAAAGTGATACTTTTGACATGTTTGACTTATTTGTAACTAAAATAGATAATCAATTTTATCGAAAAATTAAGGAACTTCATAGTGATAGAGAATTGAATATGATTCAATTGCATGTAACAACTTCTATAACACACATGGAATAATCCATGAAAATGTAGCACCTTATTCTTCTTAAATGAACGACAAAGCCAAAAGGAAAAATAAAATTGATTTATCTGAATTAGTAGTGGCTATTTTACTTGATTAAGGAGTTGCACCATATTAGTGGGGTAAAATTATTCAAACTGTGTGTTATGTTCTTATTAGAATTCTAAAGTCTAAGAATACAACTTCACCTTACGAAGTTTTTAAGAATAAAAAAAACCAAACTTGTCACATTTCAAAACTTGGGGGTGTCTAACCTTTATTAGGATTCCATATCCTAAAAGAAGAAAGCTTGCTAGTAGAGTCTATGAGTGTGTTTCAATAGTAAAACCAATAGGTTCTATGACCTAGTAAATCAAGTGTTTATAGAATCAAATGACGTCGACTTCTTTGAAGATAGATTTCCTTTTAAGTTATGAAATAGTGGGGGGCTTCAACTTTAATAGTCTAACTAGTGGAAACACAAGTTCTAAGTAGTTTACCTTTTGTTAGAACTCAAATTTCAAATGAGGAAGGAAGTAAAACATACGCCTAGAAGAAACAAGAGAAATCGAACCATTAAAGACTTTTGAAGATGACTTTGGAACCTACAATGTAGAAGAAGATCCTAAAGATCTAATAGAAGTTCTATCCTAAATAGATGACAACTTATGGCAAGAAGTTATTAACGATGAACTAGATTCTCTTGAGTAAAATAGAACTTGACATTTGGTAAACCTACCCGTTGGCTGCAAAGCAACAAAATGCAAATGGGTTATAAGGAAGAAACTCAAATCTGATGGAACAGTAAACGAGTATAAGGCCAGAATTCTAGCTAAAGGGTTTAGACAAAAAAGAAAACATAGATTTCTTTGATACCTTATCCCCAGTGGCTAGAATCATCTAAATTGAAGTATCAATTTATGTAGAAGCTCTTAATAATCTTTTAATACACTAAAGGATGTCAAGACCACCTTTTTAAATGGTGAATTAGAAAAAGAGGATTATATGGAACAACCTAAAGGTTTCATAGTTCATGGTAAGAGAATAAAGTTTGTAAACTAGCTAATCTTTCTATGGATTGGAACAAACTTAATTCTAAGCAATAACATGAGAATTTTGATAATTTTATCATTTCTGAAGGATTCAAAGCTAATGAAAGTGAAAAATTCAAAGCTAATCTTTGGATTAAACTTGGACATCATAAATGATGTAAAATCAATGGTTAAATGTAAATTTTGACATGAAATACTTAGAAGAAGCCAATGTAATCTTAGGAGAACCTAGGATTACATTATCAAAAGTTTCCTGCTATCCTAAAAGGTTACAACGATGCAGATTAGAACTCTCTCTTGGATGAATCTAAGGCTACTAGTGGCTAATTTTTTAATATAAGAGGTGGGACTTGTTGCTTGAAATCCAAGAAACAAACTATTTTAGCCCAGCCAATGATGGAGTAAAAAATGATAGCACCAACAGCTAGTGAAGAAGCAAGTTGGCTTTTAAGCTTGTTATCTAAAATTCTTATATGAGATAAATTTGTACCAACCACGTTAATCCACTGCGATAGTACTACAACAATCGAAAAAGTTCATAATCATTATTACAATGCCAAAAGATGACAAAATACATCGTAAGCACAGTACCATTAGAGAGTTGCTCACAACGGGTGCAATTATAATGGATCATATACAAAATAATGAAAACTTGGTAGATTCTTTGACGAAAGGACTAGCTAGAGAGAAGATTTTTAGAAATCTCAGAAAGAATAAGACTCATGCCTATAGAAAAATGAATCACTCATGAGGTAAACTAGAGATCCCAAGAAACAAGTTCAAATGGTAATATCTTATCACAAGTAACATGGAGAAAGTCATGCTAGAATAATTAGAAGTTCCATTCTTATGACCTAAAGTATTAGCATGATATCCTGATACAAATGAAACTCATTCTAAATAAGATCTATACATTATGTCTAAGTGGAGTACCTAGCGATAAGAATACTCTTGATTGGCTCACCTTTGTGGATGTGAAAGTGAGGACCGCTTCCTATGAAAAGAAAAATTCTCTAAAGTATCCACTAAACTGGGAAAAACGTGCTAGACCTTAAGCATGGGTTTTTCGAACTAAACATAAAAAATATTGCGTGTAAGATGTTAGAGATAGAGTTCAAAATCAAGAGTCACTCTATCATATTTTAGAGAGAGTAAGGAGATAGACAAATGTAGATTTGTGTATATCGTCTCTGCATGTGGGCGTCCGTCTAATTAGATGAGTTAGGCGAGACGAGGAATAAAATAATGACATTACTTTTTAAATGTTTATTTTATTTTTATTTTTAATTAATAAAATTAATTTTCCAAAAGGTCGATGTTGAAAGGCGAGGTGTTGAAATGCATTAAATGTGTTGAAGTGAGGCATTGAGACCTTGCGATGCATTGAGTTCATAATGCATTGAGACCTTGCCGATGCGTTGAGACGTCATTTGATCGCTTTGAGGTGTTACACTTTGACATTGCCATTAATGTGTTATGACTATTAAGACTTTACAAATCTTATGCATTAATGATTTTATGACCATTGAGGCATTATGAAACTCAAATATATAGCCCTCCTTCTCTTATTTTCTATCATCCAAAAATAATTTCTCTTACAAAAACTCTCTCAAAAGTTCTCTTTTTTTTTAGTTTTCGACCAAAATCATTCAAGAGTGTTGGTTTCTTAATTGGTTTCAATGCAACTCTGATAAAGTGCTTTTTGGTTGTTTTATCAAGGGGAGGATGTGGCAAATCAACAACTGTTAGCACTCTGAGCATAGTCACAAACGTCTTAAAGAGAGCATACGATTCATGACTCAACCTTCAACTAACAAGTTTCTATTTTGCACCTGGCCGTTTAGTTTAGGTGTTCTGTCTAGATGTCCATTATCCTAGCGTCCACCATTTTAGGTGTTTTGTCAAACATCCACAATCCAAGCATCCCCCAGTCTAGATGTTCAGTCTAGGCATCCAAACATTAAGATTCCTAATTGTTGCTTCGTGTACTTTCAGCAACAAGTTCATTAAAGTTTAACATCATAATGAGAGTGAAATACTAGTTGGACTATGGAGTCCCTCCATAATACGTCAAGAACAATGGAGATGTTACACTGGTTTTCTTTCCATTTTTTCTTACGAATACCTTTTGATATATAGTTTAATTATTGATAATAATAAAGGAAAGCATCAACAAAAGGAGAGTATATTAAATTAAGCAATGTAAATGATGAAGATGCAAGTGTAGATCGACATACAAAATTCAATATTCATATTCAACATGTACTGAGATAATTAAGTACTTGTAGATATGTTATTTCCATGGTATGAGAGTAATATCTTACCATCAATGTATACACTGGTAGTTACTAGACATCGACCACAGAAACCCATGAAAATCCTTTGTTAGACAACATGAAGAAGTGTG
>JBBPDI010000002.1:4598099-4614079 GCA_037974545.1 Cucumis variabilis
TGTTAATTAATTAGTAGATTTGATAATAGAATCTCATGATTCTCTCCTACTCCTTTTCTTATTCCAAGAAGGAAAGAAAATTATAAATATTTAGAAGAAAACAGTTTTCTTTACAAATTTATCAAAAAAGAAAGCCAATGTTTTTGCTCTCTACAAAGAGAAAAGAGTTTCTCTCAAATATCTCTACACTTTTTCCTACCCTAATTGGTTCCCACAAGTCAATCTCATCCCAGAAGATAGGAAAATCTCCAATGGGTGGTGTCCTTAATTTGGTGATTTGTAGATTCAGAGACGATAACAAAAGTAAGTTATTTGTATCTTTTAAATTAAAAGCATGCTTAGTTTTTATTTAGAATTTTGATTCTAAATTTTGCCAATATACTGGTATTTTGGGATTTCTAAATTAAATTGAGTAATGTTTCTTTAAAATCTTCCGCTGCCATAGGGATTTTATCCCTTCATCGACATGAATGATTAGGACCAAATCATTTGTAGCACTTTAAAATAATTGTTACAACTACAAAACATGTCGTATTCGTAGTGTCACCAAGATAAGATATCCAGCTTTATCCATCTACTAGAGACCATTTAGGTTATCACTTAAACATGATCCACTTGTATGTCTCCACATACATGTTTAGGTTACAGAAGGTAACCTTGGATGTTAGTTTATTGGTTTTATGGGTTAATGCAACTAAATATCAAATAAAATAAAATACTTTATTTTATTAGATAAATAAAATGTTTGTATAATATATACAATTACAAACTACAAGTCCACAAGATTTAGGACATCAACTCCAACATAAACACGTTGGAGATACTCAAGTCACGCCGCATCTCGCATGACAAGCAAAGAGGTCTATGGGGAGGGGTATGACACATGTCGCCTAGAACCTAATGCGCACCTCTCCGCGAGATAACAAATTGAACGCCTAGTAAGTGAAATTTTTCAAACCAATCCCCAACGCAAAGTTCCAACTTTGAACTCAGGAGATCTTTATAACTTAACACAACGGAAAACACTTAAACATCCAACTTAGCTTAATCGCCTAGCCTTCAACACTTAAACTCATTAGCTACTAAGCGATAAGCACAAAAAAATGAAATGAAATCGACACAACTTTTTCTCTTTATTAACTTAACACTTTACACCAATACAAACAGAATTCATGCTTTCTTTACAACAAGGCTTAAAACATAAACTTTAGGTTCTCCAAGCCTAGCACAACTTTTTCAACTAAACGCCTAGGTTGCTCACCTCAACGCATAGCAACTCGCCTTACCTTTCTTTACTTGGCCTCAACGCCTTAAACCTGGAGAAGGAAAACTTAAAATGTAAGTCAAATACTTAGTAAGTGATGATTTTGGAATCCTTTTGGAGAATATCATATAGTCACATAAATTTATTTTCATTTTCACAAATACAGAGTCACAATGCCTCATTTCATAAATCACACATTAACTTTCTCTTATTTCTTTTCCACCAAGAACATGAATCATTCTCATCTAAACCTGGAATTTCTTATAGATAGATGCTAGTGAAAGAAATCCCAAGTCTAAGCGTTGGATGCTGGTGAAAGTGAATCACAATCATTAGGAAATTCTCAAGAGATCTCTTGAAAATTTTCTTGGTTCATTTTCGATAGCTCAGGTCGTCCACACAACGTCTTTACACATTAGGTGCACACAAGCATTACAATCATCACATAAAAATCAATAGTTTTCTATTTCTAAGTAACAATAATAATATCAACATAATAATAATATTTAGATGTACGGAATGCGTTATGCATAACTACAGACTAAAAAAAAATACTTTCAAACTCATCTTTCATTTATAAAATCATTCACAAAACACTTCTTTCATTTATAAAAATCACTAAAAAAAAAAACTTGACTTCCTTCTTCTCAGAACACCTTTCCTTGCCTAGTACTCACTCAGCGACAACTCAACTTCTTGAACTCTCTTGACAAACCTCCAAATAACAACACTTCTCTTAGCGCCTTCATCCTTATTTATACTAATCTTTTGGACCAGTTACTTTCTTTACCCGTCAGTTTCGAATTACAACTTTACACGAGTCACCTTATAGCCTTACTGCACGATGCAACTAAATCCAAGCTCGACATGTAAGCCAACGGTCAACTCAAGATTAGACATTTCCCTCGAAATGCTAAACTTATCTTCTTGGAATGCTCAACTCTTTCTCGTCTGACTTTACTTCGTGTTGGAGTTCAAAATACTTATTTAAACTTAATTGCCAACTTCTTTCCTCGCGTCACCTTGCTTCATCGCGAAATGCTTCTTATTTACACTTAGCCATAATAACTGACAAAATATTAATTTAATTAATTTAAATTTGATTCATATTAAAACTATAGTTAAAATTTAGTGTGTATATGATACACATTAAAACTATAAGTTATGAGAGAAATTTATATATGAATATGTAATTTAGTAATTAATTAATTAGAGAACTAATAAATAGTTTAGTTTAATTTTATTAAATAAATTTGATTTAATTAAATTAAAACGATAGGTTATATGAGAGAAATGAATGAATTATTTATTTATTTTAATATTATTTTAATTTAATTTAAATAAATAAAATAAAATAACTAATAAATAACTTACATGAGAGCTATTTAGGAAATGTGGAATGCTCATGATCTCTCTCTAACTTCCTCTTCTTCAAATAGGTAACGCCCACTCTAAGAATTTAGAGAAAAACAAGTTCTTTGCATAATCTCTCATTAGAAGAAAAAAATATTCTCTCGAGATTTTCAATGTAAAATTTGGTTCTTATTAGTCAAGAACCTCAATCATTCAGAGAATTAGAGAGGTTCCAAGTGGTGGTGATCTACAATTTGACATTTTATAGATTTAGAGACGACAACAGAAGTAAGTCCTCTCTGTAATTCTAATTCTAAATTTTTGTATCAAGCATGCTTAACCAATATATTTAGTTTATAGTAAATTTATTTCTGTAATTTGCCAATGTACAAGTATTTCTAATTTTACAATTAAATTGGGTTTAAGGTTTGCTGTTAAATTCTTCAACTGCGAAGGGCTTGAATACCTTCATTATATATATAAAGTATCTACTAACAGAGAGTGATAGTAATTTACATTATCTATATATCATTGATATATAAATGATAACGATTTATTGTTGTCTATTACGCTCCATCAACCTTCATATATCAACAACTATCTATTACTCCCTATCAACAACCACTTATATCAATTATATATAAACAAAAATTTCACATGTCATGTATGATACTTTTTTTTTTTTTTAGTTGTTTTATACTTTTATACACTATTAGAAAAAGGAACTTTTTTGACGTTTGTGAATTTACAACCTTCATAGATCAAAAGCGGAGGGTGGACCAATTTTCGACATTCTTGACTTTTTAAACGTCAAGTAATGTATACTTTTTCTTGACGTTTTAAAAATGTCAAGTAATATAAATCAATTGGATTCCCTTAAATTATACCTTATAATTTCTATTTGGTTTTCCCTTCTTTTGACCATCTTAATCATTTTTACCCGTTTTTTAATTTTCTCTTGCAAATCCCACGCTGTCTCACCCCATTTCCATATATTTAAATTGATTATTAAATTCAACATTTAATTTTTTTTTTCTATTTACCAACTAAAATAGTTAATTAATCCTTCAAAAGCTTTAGTTTATAGAAAAATGATATTTAAATGATGATTAAATCCAAAAGATTAAGTTTTTTTGTTGCATGAATGTATTTGATATGTTATTTGTAACATTAATGAAAGTTCAGTTATAAAATCAGTTTTACTCGTTTTATGACTTAGTTTACAAAGTAGTCTATGTTTTCCTTCTATTTTGTGATGTATCTTTGGTAGTCTGAAAGATCTTTGTTGAGTTTCTTTAGTAGTTTGAAAGGTCTTTATTGATGTATTTTGTGAGGAATGTTGTTATGGTTAACTAAAGTGATATTTGGGGGTTTCTAATCTCTTGTGTTTTTTAGTTGTGAATGATTAAAGAGGGATAATTATGATCGATTGCTTCACGCTTTTCTCTTTTTCAGTTGGTCATTGAATCATATAGTCTTTGAGATGTTAGATTAGTCTAGTAGGAAGAAAAAAATCAATTCCCTTCTATGGTTTCTTGTTACCTAATTCGTTGTCATGGGAAGCGTCACATTGGTTTGATTCTCTCTCTTCACTTCTTTATCATTTAGTTGATTCATAGTTTAGAGATAAATGGAAGCCTTTCACCGTTGATTTCTTATTTTGATCTTGTTTTCTTGTGGAGGACATTTGAGGAGGTGGGGGTATTATTGTTTCTTGCGAATCTATGGATTAATGGCTTTAATTTCATTTAAATTTGAATGATTTGTTCAAAATCATTATCATTTTGTTTTTATTAAGTTTTGAAAGAGTATCTTGTTAAACGATAGTATAGAAAGTTAAAGAATTGTATGGAAAATTAGACGATCGTGTAAGAAGTAAACGATCGTTTGAAGGTAGAAAGCTAAATGATCGCATATGAGGGTAAACGATCGTATAGAAAGCTAAACGATCACGTACGTAAAAGATTGAGCGATCATATAGAAACTAAAAGTTGATAACATTTCTTGCACAACCTTATTCGCATGCATTATATTTCTGGGCATAATTTATTTCTAGTAGTGTTTTACCTTAACTCACTAAGGACAACATAAAAAGCAACTACATGATATTTCACCAACATTTAAGTTAATCTTCTATGTCATGTAGCACTGATTCTAATGCGTGCACAATATTTTAAAATTTGTGCAATATTATCTTGACATAACAGACAATAACAATCTTTCAGTCACAAAAGAACATTCAGAAAAGCCAGAAACAAATTTTATGGAGAATAGTAAAGGTAAGTATAAACATTTATTACATATTCATTGTATTTTGTAGACTACTAGCAATTAGGATTACTTTGTTATTCTAATTTGTTGCTTTTATATAGTGTCCACAACAAGTTGGGAGCATCGAGTGTAGATACTACATCATGAGATTTATGAGGAAAATTGTAACTAGGGAATGCATTGTCATATAAGATTTGGTATGTTATCAAAAACTATTTCTTTTGTGGGAACAATAACTTTCATGAACACTAACTTAGGGAATAATAACTTTCTTTGTGGGAGCATTTAATTTGGTGAGACTTGAGTTATTTGGTCCATTTGGATTGTGAGTTAATTCATTTATTTTGCTTGTTTATAGACTGATACACGAAGATCATACTCACAGGTCGAGTTGGATGAGGTGCAAGTTGAGTTAAATGACTTTTTAGGTTCGTACATGTAATTGTTGACTTTTTTGTCATTCTGAACTAGAATTTTTTTTTGTGTGGCTATCATTTTGAAAGGAGGGGGGAAGGGGAGTTGACTGATACACTTTAGAACACTGCCATATTGTTGTTGGTATACTTTTGAGATTAGATTTATTATAGCTAGATAATTTTGGAATAAGTTATTTAATTAGAATGTTGAGTTGAATTTGTGGCTATCTGATGAAATTATATATATTGTTTTTGTAAATGATTTGAAATATTCATACATATGCAGTGTTTATTTTTTGCTTTAACAAAGACTACATATCATATGAGAAATCCCTTTAGGCTAAAACAGCCCAGAAATCCCTCAAACATAATCTAAGACAGAGAAGAAAATCATGGGACATAGATCAGGCTCTATCTCCACCATCTGGATTGCTCTCACTATCACTCTCTGTAGTGATTGTTTTAAGTGTCCAAGGACTTGTAAAGTAAGATTGATTGTTAGTCCTTTAGATTTGAAGATTGAAACAACCCAGGTCAGTTTCAAATACACAAACCAACAAGAGAGGATTTTTTTTTACCATTGACGTGAATGAAATTGAAGAGAGGTTTAAGACCTACAACGAGAAGAGAGAGAATGGGTGTGAATGAACAAAATCGAAGAGTAAATGTGGGGAGAGGTCAAATTGAAGAGAGGATCGAATTAAAGGTGGGGCATGAACGAACGAAAACGAAATCAAAGAGAGACATTTAGGGTGTGAATGAATGACAATGAAAAGAGACATTCGGGGGAAGCATAACGCAGGCAAACCCTAAAAAAAGAATCAAGTTTTTTCCGCTTTTAATATTTTTCTTTTCCGCTTTTTTCCCTTACTTTTTATAGTTGTTATTAGAAATGCTATGGTTTGATGCTATTAAAAGGCACATTTGTTGTAGTGTATATATGTAAAGTTCTGGAAATGATTATATATATGGTAAAAAGTTTTATTTATGTTCACATTTTGAAACTGTATTTGATGAATATTATCGTTCATATATATTTATGGAATTGTTGCTAGACCACTATACAGGACTATAGGAGCACAACATGGAACAAAAAAATATAATTGAGCTACAACTTTTTATAAAAAAAATTCGAAACAGACTTGACGGTTTTTAAATGTCATAAAGAAGTATATTCTTGATGGTTTTAAAATGATAAATAAGTACATTTCTAGCGGTTTTTCAATGTCATAAACAATCAATTTCTTGACAGTTTTTCTGTATCAAGTAAAGAACATTTCTTGACTATTATTAAATGTCATGAACACTCATACTCTTGACAACTTTTAAATGTCATGAATACTCATACTCTTGACGGTTTTTAATTGTCATGATCATTTGTATACTTGACGTTTATAAAACGTCAACATTCACTATTATTCTTAACGTTTTATTAACTGTCAAGAACTTCAACTTTCTTGATGCTAGCTTCAATGACAGTTTTGAAAACTGTCAAGAATAATAATTGTTGATAGTTAAAAAATGTCAAGATATTGTAGCAGTGATAACTTTCCTATTTTGCTTGATGATTTCCCTTTTATGAAGTTTTTTCTTTTAATTTTTCTTTCTTTCCATTTATTTACAAAGTTTATGTTAATTATATTAGAGGAATAAATAAGAAATAAATGTTGATAGTCTATTATGATCAAGTCACTCATCCTAACTACTAAGCCTTATAATTATTGTAATATGTCATATTACAGTAATTTGGGCATTTTGGCTACATTTTTGGAGAATATTATTGTATTTATTATTTCCTTATTTTGCATTGTTTTGTGTATAATTACACTTGTATTAATGGAAATTATCTAGTAAATACACTATTATTCAATACTAAATCACATGGTATCAGAGCATTCTACCCTAAGTCCGTGTAGCTGCCACCGCCACTCATCCCTGCCATGAATCTCGTTGGAGGAGATGAGTTCTTTATTTATCCATTCGTCTTTACCAATACCTCGCGCATCAGTTCCAGTTCGATTCACACATCAGTTCGTTCGTTTCATGTCAAATCTGTCTCTATTTCTTGTACAGGTTTGTTCGTTTGAGGTTTTATTTGCATTCGAGCGTCAGATCTTCGTTTGTTCGAGTGTTCATCTCTGGATAGTTCATTCGTTCGAGTGTCCATTAGTCTCTGTTCGTTGGTCCTTCGCTCAATCTTAGATCTCATCTTTGCCATCTCTGAACTCGTTCGTTGGGTTTTCTGTCCAGATTCATCTCTGTTCTTTTCGTTGAATTTATGTCCATATTTGTTTATTATCTTTGCACGTCCACCCACTCTTTTATTTTACACTATATTATTGTCTTTCTGCCATTCTTTTGATTAGGGAGTTATTCGTTAGTTGTGTTTCTCACTAAACTTTTCAGATGGAGAAAAATGATGTTGCTTGTCCCACTAGTATCATCCTTCATGGGACAAATTATATTACTTGGGCTCACCAAATGAAGAGTTTCTTGATCGGTAGAAAATTATGGTGTATCATTACCAACAATGTCACCAAACCAATCAAACCTATTTCTCTAGTGAAAAACATTAAGGACACCACTGATAAAGATGATGCAACTGTTCAAGCGACCACTAAAGAAGTCGATAAGTACATTGAAAAACTTGAGGACTGAGATAGAAAAAATCATCAAATCATCACTTGGTTGGGTAACACTTCAATTCCATCAATTCATACTCAATTCGATGCATTTAATACGACAAAAGAACTTTGGGATTTTCTGTCCACACGGTTTCAGTCTTTTGGGATTGCTCATTATTATCAATTAAATTCTCGTCTTGTTAGGCTAAACTAGGAGGGAGGACAATCTGTGAATGAATATCTTACCACTCTACAGCCAATTTAGACTCAATTAGATCAGGCAAAAATTAGTCCTGATCATATTCACCTCATCAAAGTCATTGTGGGTCTTCACCCAAAGTATGAATCAATTCGTGCTGCACTATTACATTGTAACCCTTTGCCATCTCACGATGCCACCATCCAAGAAATTTTATTTAAAGAGAAACGATTTTGCATTGTCTCCTCTCTGTCCTCTAATGTCGCTCTTGTACCACACATCCTCGTTCTGCTAATGAGTCCACTTTCAGCAAATATTATAAGCTTTATGGTCATAAGCTTGCTAACTATCCTTCTATTAAGTGTAAGTATTGTCACAAGCGAGGTCACATCTTGGACAACTGTCCCACTCGTCCACCCTCCCCTCTTGCTCACTCACATAAACCTAAGTATTCTTTAAAATCTAGCTCTCAACTTATTGTTGCTACTGCCACCTCATCGAATATCACTGCACCTCAGAACTTTGAGTTAAATGATCTTCATGACTTACTGAAACAGGTGATCTCTTCCAAATCTACTGCTCTTGCTGTCACTCCAGGTACGCCTTGGCTCTTTGATTCATCTTGTTGTAACCATATGACTTCTGACATTTCATTCTTATTCTCCTCAATTCCTATTAAATCTCTTTTCCCAATTCACTCTGATGATGGTAATCACATGTCAATCTCTCACATTTCCACTGTTAATAAACCCACCATAAATCTGTCAAACACCTATCATGTTCCAAATCTCACATTCAACCTAGCCTTTGTTGGCCAATTATGCAATCTCGGACTAACCATTATATTTTCTTCTTATGGATGTCAGGTTTAGGATTCTCAAACGGTACAAGTGATTGGTACGGGACAGAAGGTGGAACGATTATTTAAGCTCACATCTCTCCAGCACTCTTATGTGTTTCCACCTATCTCTGCACCAATCACTAATAACACTTTATAACAGTGGCATCTTCGTCTAGATCATGCATCCTCTGATAAACTTTGCAATTTAGTTTCTACTGGCACTTTGAATAATGTCGCAAAATTTAGTCCCTTTGATTGTTTAAATTGCAAACTTGTGAAACATCCTGCTTTGTCATTTTCTAATTTTGCTTCATTATGTGGTACACCTTTTGGCCTTATTCCCTTTGACATTTGGAGTTCTGCTCCATGTACTATTGTTAACGGTATCAATTTTTGTCTTATTTATTGATGACTATTCTCGTTTTACTTGGTTTTACTTTCTTAAATATCGTTCTTTCTTATATCAAATCTATGTTGATTTTGCAAATATGGTTCACACACAATTCTCTAGCACAATTAAAATCCTTCGCACTAATAATGTGATGGACTACAAGGACTCTTGCCTTCTTTCCTTCCTTGCCCATCAGGGTACTCTGATTCAACGCTTCTGTCCCCACACTCCCAGCAAAATGGAAGAGTTGAACACAAACATCATCACATTTTAGACTCTGTTCGCGCTCAACTTTTGTCTGCTGCTTGTCTTAAAAATTTTAGGGAGAGGCTACCCTCACCTCTGTTTATGTCATAAATCGCCTCCCTTCTTAAGTCATTCACAATGTTTCTCCCTTTGAACGACTATATGGTACTTCCCCCTCTTACTCTAATCTCAAAGTTTTTAGTTGTGCATGTTTTGTATTATTACATCCTCATGAACATACCAAACTTGAACCACATGCTCGTCTATGATGTTTCTTGGGTTATGGTACTGAACATAAAGGATTTCGTTGTTGGGATCCCATCTCTCAATGATTATGTATATTTCGTCATGTTACCTTTTGGAAACATCATATGTTTTCTAGTCTTTCTTCATTTCATGCATTTCTCTCTAGTCCTCACTCATTCTTCACTGATCCTTCCACTAACCTATTCCCCACTTCTGATTCATCACCCAACACTACACCTTATCCTCTACCCATATCGGAGCTCACTCCATTTGATCCTATCTCTGTGCTCCCAGATCTTCCATTTGCCTCTTGTGAGGAACCTGAATCTACACCAGTCTGACGATCTACCCAGGTAAGAGAAAATCCTCTTCATCTTAAAGATTACCATTGTTTTTCCATTATTATGTATTTAGTTGAACCTTCCTTGTATAAGGAAGCCAATACTAACTCCTTGTGGCAGCAAAGTAATGAATGAAGAACTGGAAGCTTTAGAAAAGACCCATACATGGACTATGTTGATTTACCTCCTGGAAAGAAACCTATCGATTGTAAGTGGATTTTTAAAATCAAAACGCACTCTAATGGCTCTATTGAACGATACAAAGCACGACTTGTGGCCAAAGTTATTCTCAGATTATGGCATTGATTATGAAGAAACATTTGTTCCAGTAGCTCGAATGACGTCTGTTTGCAGTCTTTTAGCCATTACAGCTACAAAACAATGACCCCTTTCTTCAAATGGATGTTAAAAATGTGTTCCTCAATGGAACCCTATCTGAAGAAGTCTATATGAAACCACCATCTGGTACTACTCCGCCACCTCATAAAGTGTCTCCTTTGTCGGTCTCTCTGAGGTCTCAAACAGGCTCCTCGAGCTTGGTTTGTGACTTTTAGTTTAACTATTACTCAACTTGGATTCACCTCCAGCTCTCATGATTCAGTCTTATTCACTCGCCAGACATCTCATGGTATTGTTCTCCTTCTTTTATATGTTGATGACATGATTATTGCAGGTGATGACCCTCAAGCCATATCTGATTTGCAATGTTATCTAGGTAAGCATTTTGGGATGAAGGATTTAGGAACCCTTAGCTATTTTCTTGGCCTTGAAATCACATCCTCATCTGATGGCTACTACTTATCTCAAGCTAAATATGCCTCTGACCTCCTCAGTCGATTTGGTATTACTGATTCTACCACTTTCTCAACGCCTTTGGATCCAAATGTGAGACTCACTTCTTTTGATGGTGTTCCTCTTGACGATCCTACTTTGTATCGATAACTTGTTGGTTGCCTAATTTACTTAACTGTGACTCGTCCAGATATTGCATTTGCAGTTCACATTGTTAGTCAATTCATGGTTGCTCCTCGTACTATTCACTTCACTACTGTACTCCGTATTCTGTGATGTATTAAAGGCACTTTGGGTCATGGTCTATAGTTCTCCTCACAGTCCTCTCTGGTTCTCTCTAGATTTTCTAATGTTGATTGGGCAGGTGATCCCACTGATAGAAGGTCCACCACTGGTTATTGCTTCTATTTAGCAAGAAACAATCTGTCGATTCCCATTCTAGCACAGAGTCTGAATATCGTGCTCTGGCTGATGCCACTTCGAAATTACTATGGCTTTGTTGACTTCTTACCGATATGGAAGCCCCATAGACATCATCCACTATTCTTCTTTGTGATAACCGCAGTGCTATTCAGATTGCACACAATGATGTATTTCATGAACGAACAAAGCACATTGAGAATGATTGTCATTTTGTTCGTCATCACCTTCAGAGCAACACTCTCCATCTCCAATTCATCTCTACCATTGACCAACCTACAAACATCTTCACCAAAGCTTTCCATTCTCCTCGCTTCACTCAGTTACTTCACAAACTCAAGGTGGTTTCTACTCTACCATCTTGAGTTTGAGGGAGGGTAGTACCGTAATTAGGACATTTTGGCTACATTTATGGAGAATATTATTGTATTTATTCTTTCCTTATTTTGCATTGTTTTGTGTATAATTACACTTGTATTATTGGAAATTATCAAGTAAATAAACTATTATTCAATACGAAATCACACGCCAAATGAATAAAAATTAATGAAGAAAAACTAATATTGAGTAAATATTGAAAGAAACCAAGTATTGAGTAAATAATAAAAGAATCAAGAATCGATCGATTATATCGAAGAGTTGATGTTGTAGAGTTATGAAGTCACTGATAGATTGTGTGAATCGATATAAGTTTTCTATCCGAGAGGAAGAAATAAGAAAAATGAAGTGGACCAGTGGCAAATGAATGTTGAAATGAAAGGAGAATTAATATATATTATTGAAAGAATGAGAAGAAGAATTAATAATGGAGAAAAAGAAGATGTCTAAACAATAAATGGACTGAAGAATCATAATAAATGAAAGGAAAAGAAGAATAATGTTGGTGATCGGTTGGAGAAAAAGATGAATTATTTCCACAATTTGATTTTTGCATGGGTTGAATGACAATTAATCGGATCAAAATTTCAAGTCGCATGGGTCTCATGTACGGGTCTCATGTATAGACTTAATTTTGATCAGCTCGTTTGAGGTTGTTATAAATTTGTTAATCTTAATCTTATTATCCTTGTGGGAGTTTGTCTTGTATAAGATCAGGAGTTCTCAAACCTATAATTGAGATAGCTCCCTTTACCAATTTTGCACTATCTACAAACATTGTTGGAAAGAACCCGAAAAATGCATGGAAACACGTGGTTAGTCATTAGCTAAACTTGAGTTGTATTTATAAAGATATAACCAAAAAAAATTTGCAAAGTGAGCAACGAAACTCAAAACCTCAAGCTTAATAATCGCACATATTTTGTTGTGTGAACGTTGATTTTATTATAGTCATATCTTTGTTAGTGCAACCATGTTTTAACTAAATAACCATTAATTTTCATATGCTTTTCACGTTTTTTTTTAATCATGCTTATAACTTGTAATGTTTAAATTTAAATGATCATTTTTTGTATTTTGATATTTTGGAATTATAACAAGAAACACAAAAGAGAAAAAAAAAAAGAGAAATGATAATCCCATTTCAAATTGGGTAAATTGGGTATTTCAAAAGAGGTTGACCGACGACTATTGATAGAGAGGATGATTGAAGGTCACCCAATGGAGTCGCCAGAAGTGATGATCGTGTTGGATTTTATATACTAGAACTTGTGATTTGTGAATGTTAAACTATCATATTATTCAATAAAGTTGTTATTGAATTTGAGGTATTGTTCAATAAATTGTTATTGAATAAGAGATTTGTTCGCTACAAACTCTAAATCCAATAAGCTAAGGTTCCTTGACTATGATATAAGTACTTGAATTTTATATAGTGTGACATAAATGTGAATCAAGTTTGACTACATAGCCTAAACAATCTATAGTATAAGAATAGAGTTAAATGCCTTATTGTAACTATGGACGCGACTCACTTTATATTTAGTACAAGTAGTATGATCCCCAATTGCTCATATAGAGACATGTGAGTTGGGGCGTCTTATGTAAAATAGTTTGCATAAGACCTAACCATGAAACAATCACTTTTACGTTATAACACTATTTACTATTTAAAACTAACTATTTTAACTTTGCTAACCTAGGCAACTTGGCCTTAATACTGAGCTAACTATGAAATTCTGTTTACTCAGAATTATCCTTAGATCTTCATAGGTGAGGGCAGTTTATTAGCTTTGACCCAATAGACCTCCAATTTCAGGGTAAGACCAAGTGCATATTTGAGGATATATAGTGCAAGATGGAAATTCACTTCTACCCACTTTTAGGGATACTAGGGAAGTTGTTTCCTTAAGTACTGAAGTCTTGAACAAGGGGTCCCCACCCTCTTATTGGCCTAAAGGGGATTCTATTTAATTGAGAAACCATAAACCAATTGTTCATTAGAGGACTGAAACTAAGTTTAATGAACAAGATGTAATTTTAACGATAAAATAATATTTTGTCCTAGCCTAAACTACAAACAACCTGTGAAGGGTCGACTTACTAGTCATGGTTATATCAGGGGACACAAATATATAAACAATAAGAAGGGTGCAACTACGAGCTATAGTAGACAGTCCCGTTAGTTAATGAATGTTGGTTCTCTAGGTTAAAAGAGTTTATCCAGCTAATCTCAGATAATTGGAACTCATGATCTGTAGGTCCATTAGGTCCCTCTACCAGCTCATTACATAATTAAACTTAGAACAAAGTGATCAAGAAATTTGAAATATTCGAATTAATTTAAAGAGTAAATCGTTAATAATATTTGATATGATTAATGAATACAAATTGAAAGAGAAATAATATTTAAATATCATAAATTCGAATAGAAATTCAAATTAGGTCAATCAGATTGATCGTGATCGATGGAAAATTGTAATTTAATATATGATATTAAATTAATTTTTTTTGTTTAATTAATTATTATATGAGTTCAATAATAAAAATTAGTATTTTTGTTTTTTGAAAGTCAAAAATTTAAAATTAAACTTGGTGGAAATTTTCACTAGGTTAGTAGAAATATCCCACTTTAGTGATTTTTCATGAATAAACTATTAGCTTGTCATCTTGTACTTGCCACAAATATTCACCAAAATATCTATTATTTAATTGATGAATTAAGTGTCGAAATACTATGCAAAGTATTTGCCTAATGTTCTTTAAATACAAAGGTTTGATAAGATTTAAATCTTCTTGGATTCCTAGAGATTTTTGGTTGAGCATTATCTTGTGTTCTTCAATCTTTCTCAATCAAAATTGTATCGAATTAGTCACTTAATTGATTCCACAATCAAATTCTAATTCCAGAAAATAGTAGAGAAGATCTTGGTTCTGGTCACCTGTGAATTTGTGATTAATTACAACAATTAATTCAAACTACATAAGGTATGTACACAACTCTATTTTTGACATTTTGTTAAAGCATGTTTAATCTATTAAATTGATATAGTTAGGATGATATTTGATCATATTGCTTCCATTGCATGATTATATACTCTTACAAATCGAGAGTTGGTCAATGATGGTTGTCAAAAATGGTCATCGTCAACGTTCATCAAGATGGTGGTAGAAGGTTGGTTGATGATGGTCATCAGAAATGGTGGCTAGAGTTTATCAATAACGATTGTTGGAGGTGGTGGTTGTAATTTCTAATACAAATTAGAAAGATTAATCATTAAATACTTGAACTACATTTTTCTAAAAGTTTGTTTCAATTATTTATGATGAACCAAATTTTTTAATCTAATATATGTTGTGTTGTGTTAAAGTCAAATGATCTAATTTCGAAAACATTGAATATTGAACCTTTTGCTTATGTGAAATGTCACTTAGATTGTGTTGGTTACTTTATTTGTTCCTCTTCTAATTAGGCTCATTTATTTCCCTCGCACTCAGTGCTTTTTCCTTCTTTCCTTCCTCTCGCATGTATGTATTGTGGCCATCGTTCACTCGTTCATCAATCGGTTTAATAAACCCTTACACTTGTGCTTTTAGCAACTTTATAACATTTTATCATAAGAACAAAACACAAGGTTTTGCTTTGCTTTAGGATCTGTTTGGGGTCTATAATGGAATGAGTTTGTATAGTAACATAATCCAAATCTCATAATTAGATTGAACGTTTTGGGTCCAATTTCAAATATCAAACTAATTCACGTTTTGAACCCATTTTTTAGTATCAAACTAATTCATTTTCATATAGTTTTCAACTCAAACCTCATTTTCACTATTTTCATGCTTCGCAATCTTATTTTCATTTCATTCTCATTTTTCCATGAATCACATCTCCTCTTTGATTCCCAATAGTATTCATTCTATTCTAGCTGTTCAAATGACTAAGTGTTTAAAGGGGAAAAGAGAATGTGAAGCATGAAGGAAGCGATTTTGATTATATGCCGTGTTCTTTGAGAATATAGTACTTTATTTTTCCAAAAGGGTTTAGGGATAGAATACAATAAGAACTTTCTATTATATTATTGTTAATCAAAATTGCAATTCTTTTGTAGTATAGATTGATTGTTAGAGATTTAAATCCCAAATCTTCTCTATATACAAGTGAAAGTTGAGCACTAAACACGTCAAAATTGCGATTCAA
>JBBPDI010000002.1:4623766-4637577 GCA_037974545.1 Cucumis variabilis
TAAAGAGAGAAAGAAAAAAGAAATATGGGTTATTGGTTATAGTTGGTTGGAAACTAATCAATTAGTGTGATATATATGAAGAATAGTGGTTGTCTTTTGTAGCAAAAAGACTTTATGTCTAAGCATTTTCCCATGATGCCCAAACTAATTCTCATAATATTAACTTTGAAACCTTATTTTAGTAACAACTACCACTTCTCCTAAATAAAAATTAGATCTCCTTTTTTTTTATTATTATTTATTGCTCCCAATTGTTATTAAATAATGCACGAAACTAAAAGTAAATAAAAAATAAAAAATAAAAAAATAAAAAAAGAAGGAGAATTAGAAGGGAGAACAGTTCTACTGTTGAAAAGTGGCATATTTTCTTTTGGGGAATTTTGATCTTGACTTTATATTTATCTTCATATTTTATTATTATTATTTTGTTAGTATTATTTTATATTATTATTGAAGTGATTTTGATAATATGTATAAAATGTGGTGTATCAAAGTCCTCTTTAGCCTTTAGTGGGAATAATGGGAAGTATGGATCTATTCACCTAACAAACAACGAACACCAAGAACTTTTTGAAAAGGGAAGGGATGGGAGGGAATTTTGATTAGTAAAAAAGTTTTGATTGCCCCACCCAAAACTTCTAATAGCAAAAAAGATAAATATTTGTTTATTCATGATTATTATATATTATAAACATTATATACTATATATTAATACAGATGCCCATCCATTATTAAGTTTAGTGTTTACTATGTGTCATTCTCTTAATCATCTAACTTTTGCTTGGCCATGTAATCCATCTCATGCTTGTCAAACTATCTATAAATAATGACAGTTGGTGGATTACATGGATACACTCATATTGGAGGATTTTTCAAAGATATGGGAGATAGTGGATTACTTTGAGAATTTTAAATATTTAATTTCCTTAATTTCTTTATTTATTTTATATATTATATTATTTTAATATTATCTTTTCTTGTTTTCTTGCTCTGATTTTGCCTCATTTTTACAACAATTATAATGTTTTTGCATATGAGTATATTTTAACTGATTATAAAATAATATATATCATTGATTAAAATGTCAAAAGTTTGAATTTCTCAGCTCATATATGAGTTTCTTTAATACAACCCCATATAATGCTTTCATTTCTAAATGATGAAGTTTTTTTTTTTTGGCTAAACAACATCGTGTCTCATTTTCCTCACAACCTTCTGGGAAATGATGATTTGTGACTTTCATTGATAACCATATATACTCATATGATCTGGATATTTCTCATCTCTGAAAAAACCAAGGTCACTTCCATATTTTAGGACTTTTATCACATAGTGAAACACAAGGAGACTCATTCCTCTACCTGTCTCATTTCTAATGTTCCCCTTCAAGTGTTTTGGTGCACAACCTACGTTCATAGCCATGACCCCAACCAAACCAAGTTCACCCCTCAGACTCAAGCTATGTTTGTTGGGTACCCTCTACACCAACATGGCTATAAATGCTTCCACTTATCTTCTCGTAAGTAGTTTATCTCAATAGATGTTACCTTTCTCGAGGATTGTCCTTTTTTTCCTATTAGCGCCTGCTACAAGGGGAGAGCGTGAGTGAAGAGTCTAACTGTGTGGTCCTCTTAGAGTCTACCAATCCTAATCTTGTTACCTTACCTAACCCAGATCCTTATAGTACAATCCTACCTACAAACCAAGTTCCTTGGGCAACCTACTATAGGAGGAATTTCATAAAGAAAGTTGGTTTTCCTACTGTTCAGTCGACTTCGATCCAAGATTTTGAACCTTTACGAGATCAAGGTATGATTGATTCCATTGACTCACATATTGGCAGTAAAACATGTGAGAATGATAGGTCAAGACATTCTACCAACTCACATGTTGACAGTAAAATGAGTGAGAAGAATGACAGATCTGAGCCTGTTGTCCGTGAAGATATGAGTGAGAATGACATTGTTGATGAGATTGAGATCATTGCAAATGAAAAGGGAAATGTTGATAAGAATGAGGTCGTTGCATAATCTACTAAAAATAAAATTAAGCAGAATCATTTATGAAATATTAATAAGTATGATCTATCTCTTGATTTATGTATTGCGCTGAGGAAAGGTACCACGTCCGACACAAAGCACTCCATTTCTAACTATGTCTCTTATGAGAACCTATCATCTAAGTTCAGAGTCTTTACAAACTAGTCTTGACTCTACCATGATATCCAAGAATATCCATTTTTCCTTAGAGCGCTCTGAGTCGAAAACTATAGTTATGGAAGAGATGAGAGCCTTTGGAAAGAACAACACTTGGGAGCTTTGCACTTTTCCTAAGGGATATAAAACTGTGGGATGCAAATGAGTGTTTACTCTCAAGTACAGAGCAGATGGAACTCTTGACAGACACAAGACCAGGTTAGTTGTAAAAGAGCTCATTCAAACTTATGGGGTTGACTACTTTGTGACATTTTCTTTTGTTGCAAAGTTAAACATTGTTAGGATCATGTTGTCTATTGCTGTGAATAAAGATTGACTTCTATATCAACTAGATCTTAAGAACACGTTCTTGAATGGAGATTTTAGAAGAGGAAGTGTATATAAGATCTCCTCCATAATTTGAAGTATAGTTTGACCATTGGGTTTGCAAGCTTCAGAAGCTTTGTATGGGTTGAACAGTCGCCGAGAGCTTGATTTGACAAATTTACCATCTTTTTCAAGTTCCAAGGGTAAATTCAAAAGAACTTTGATCACACTTTGTTCACAAAAGTCTCCAAGGTTGGGAAAATTTCAATTCTAGTAGTCTACGTTAATGACATTGTGTTATCTGAGGATGACACTGTTGAGATCTATAAAATCCGTACCTGGGGTAAAAGGATACAATTTTGGTTAGTATAGAAATATGCATTTTGAATAAAAGGTTATGAAGAGAAATTAAAACTTGGTGATGAAGTAAGACTATGCGTTAAGAGTTAGCAATTATGTTAATTCACGAGAAGGGTTATGCGACAAGACATGTGAAGGTTAAATGTATTATGCGATTAAGGTGTTATGCTAGAGGAAAAACTAGACAAGAAGAAGTAAGAAAACTTTCTAAAAATGTCCTAAGTATACTTAATGGGTCACGTGTAGAAGTTTAAACTAAGCATGTTTAAGTTAAACCTTAAGTTTACATGTATATGCTTGTTGTTATTGTGTTACACCTCTTACTTTTTGGTTTGTGGGTGTTTTCCTTGTAGAATGGTCGTTTATTTGTTTGTTTGGTGGTGTGATGACATGTCATTGAATATGGATCATTGCATGCAAAATGCTCCTCCAATATCCTTCTTATCATGCGAGTTGACATGATCATGACATTCAAAATGCTCCCAATTTCCTCACCACCTACTTCTAAGTTCGCAAAGTATAAGTTTTTCTATTGCTTGTGTAAGTGTAAGTGAAGCAATAGATTTACTTGGGTGATCTAGGGTCGAACACAAGAAATTGATATCAAAGCTTAGTTCTAGGGTCTACTTATCAACTAGGTGTTGTGACATATAAGTTAAAAGAATATAAAAAGAATTAAAACTACCTAAAGTATCCTAGAGATGCTGTAAAGTTAATTTTATGAGGGTTATTGTTTGAATGGAGGAATGAATGAACTAACTTGCGTTAAGGAAAGGGTTGAAGGAAGGTCTTATACTACAAGGCGAATAAGCTATACAACCACCTCAATGCAATATGACTCACTAAAATATCTCATGATTAAGACGTGGTCCTCTGGCATTCATTGAACGCCACACTTAGTTTTCTTTCAGGATCCAAATAACTGACTAGTTTAGTGAGGTATATCTAGAAGTGTTTACTTATACTACTTAGAGTGCTTCACATTTAAGGACATCAACCTCTTGATGCTTATTGTCCACACTTGTTCGCCTTTTGGGATACAAATGAAAAAAGTTATCTCGCTAAGGTTGAAAAAACTCTTAATTGTGTTAGCCATGTCCTTGCTACTTACCCTCTCAGACAGTTAGCGACATACACTGGCCAAGTGATGAATGTAGCTCGACTAAAGCGATAAGCAACATAAATAAAGACTACTTAATTATAAAAAATGAATCATAAACCTAAACTACAAATAACATAAAAGATAGATGAACAGTAAAGAAATGGATGGATAGAAAGGTATATAAATATACATTGTGTTAAAGAATAAAGGCCTTCGGCCACTGTCAATATAAACAAATACAATGTAAAGAAATAATAAAATGGAAAGCGAAGAAAAGGAATACAAGTTAAGGGGAGATGGGAGATGACATCTTCATTCAGGCTACAAGCTCTCACTTTACAGACTGAACAAAGAAGAAAGAATGAACTTTACAACTAGTGGTAAGACTAATCATTGTCATCGACTCTCTAGGAATGTCCGGTCAATGTAGATGTCTGGCGAGAAATCTATCATTCTAAACATGTCAGTGTCGAAAGCTGTCCCTTTTGTCAAGTCACATCGCTCCAATTACCACTTTTTTTTTCTAGCAAACCTCTTCTCGTGTAATAATTTGGTCTTCTCGCCTTATTTCTTCACAAGTCCTCTGTGATTTTGCCAGCTTGTTCTTTTGTTAATAATTCTACGTTTACACATTGAAAATGAGATAAAAGCAGACATGAAGTTCATGTAAGTGTATTTCTAAATAATTATGTATTTACAACATAAGTTATGCATTTTGACACATTTATCATGCATTTCGATCCCATATTCTACCTAAAAGGCCATAATAACTTGTATTTTTACAAATTATCAGTATACCACTAAGAGTAGGAGCTGGCAAATTTATAAGATTTTAAGGGTGACTAAGCTGTTTTAGAGCTTAATTGTATAAATAGGGGATCAAACCAGATAGGATTAATACTCTGAAAAATTGAGAAGAAAAGCTAAGTGTTGAAGTGGTACGCGAGAAGAAGAAGAATAAGTAAATGAGTATTTTGGTCTCAAGGCAGCTAAAGTTTTTGTGAATGTTTTCTTCCAAGTGTTTATATGTTAAAATCTTTCCTTATAAAGCCTTTATTGATTTGAAATGATGATTTCAATATGAATGTTTCCAAAGAGATTTCAAATGAAAAGCTTATACTATGTTTAAAGCATATTTTATGTGATTTCAATGATTAAAAAACGGTGTTCAAACCATTAGTCTGCTTCCTATTAACGAGCTAATTGTTATATACACATAAAGAGTAAAGGCAACCATGTATAAAAGCGGTGCATGATGAGACAAGGCGGGACAATGTATAAAAGATATGCATTGCTTCTTGGTCGGAGCAACAAGGAATGAGTAAGGATATTCTCAAATGCTGATGATGAAAAGGCATCTCAATAGTCTAAACGCGAGATGATAAGTCTTTGAGTAGAGAATAATTTAGGTCCTTGGCGAAAGGAATGACTGTTGATTAACGTGTGTTTAATTATGTGAAATGTATGCTTATGCAATATGATGTGAGCAATGATTTACAAAATGTATTTCACGAAAAGGATTTTTTTAAAATCTCACTAAGTCTTTGATTTATGTTTTAAGTTTTACCTATCAAGTATCAGACGTTAAGGCCAAAATAAGGAAAAGGTGAAAGGTTTGCTTCACGAGAAGAGGCTATCAAGGCATTTAGTTTAAGCTTAAGTGTTGTTATGTATTCTTGTAAAATGTTGTAATTGCATAACTTTAGTAATAAAGTTTTGGTTTTGGTTCCATCTGTTGTGTTAAATTTGTTTATCGCTTAAGGATTTCTTGCAAGTTAGTTAAGACAAAAAAAAATGACTAGGCGATTAAGCAAAGCTTAAGGATCTCAAGTTGAGTATCTTTGGCGTTTAACGTGTCAAAGATACTCAAAGTCATACCACATCTTGCATGGTGAGTAAGGATGTGTACGGAGTGGGGTATGACAAGATCATCCAACTGAAAAGAAGATGTTGGATGAGTATGGCAATTTAAAGACTTGGAAAATCTAAAATACTTCCTTGAGATGGAGGTTGCTAGATCTAGAGAGGGCATCTATGTATCCCAGAGAAAGCATACCCATGATTTGTTAGCTGAAATAGACGTGATGGGATGTCGTCCTGCTGATACGCCTATTGAGTTCAATGCTAAACTCGTGAACCCAGGTGACAAAGCTCTTGCTGATGAAGAGAAATACTAGTACCTGATGGGGAAGTTAATTTATTTATCTCACACTAGGCCTTACACTTCTATGTTGTAAGTATTATTAGTCAGTTCATGCAAGCTCTTTATAAGGAACACATGGAGCTAGTTAGCAGAATCTGAGGTATTTGAAAGCAACTCTTGTTAAATGATTGAGGTTCAGAAAGACAGACAGAAGGTGTATTGAGACCTATACTGATTTTGACTGGACAAAGTCTATTATTGATAGAAAATTCACCTCTGGAGATTGTACTTTTGTGTGAGGCAATCTCATTACTTAGAGAAGTAAGAAGCAAGAGGTTGTGACCATAAGCAGTGTTGAAATTGAGTACAAAACTATGAGTTTGATAATTTGTGAGGAAATTTAGATCAATAAGGTGTTATTTGATCTTCTTTAGAACTACAAGGTGCCTATGAAACTATTCCTCGATAATAAGACGGATATTAGCATTGTTAACAAACCAGTCCAACATGACATAACCAATTGTATGGAGAGTGATAGACACTTTATCAAAGAAAGATTGGACAATGTTAGCTTCAATATTCCTTACATATCATCAAGCCAACAAATTGCTGATATTCTCACGAAGCGGCTTCTTAGACATAGCTTCGATTCTTGTGTTAGCAAGTTAAGCCTTTAATTTTGACATCTACGTCGACAACTTGAGGGGGAGTGTTTGAATTAGCGAGCCTGTTACATGTTGAAAGCCCAAGGGTAGTTGTGTAATTTATATTGTCCTAATTTATATTCCTTTTTAATTAGACCTTTGTTGCCTATAAAATCTTCCTCCTTGTATTATCATCTTCATAAGAAAATAATGAGAAACTCCTACATTGTGGTTTTTCTTCCTGTACTAGGGTTTCCACATAAACCTTGTCTTTTTTCTTCGTCACTACTTTTAATAATAATAATTAAAACATGTGATACCATCTATGAGCTATATATATTTATCGTCTTTGATTAACTTTCTTCTTTTAAACTAAATTGTCTTACCTAAAATTATAACTTTACATATTTGTATACTCACATACCCAATATAATATTAGTAATTTATTACATCATCCTTGCTGAGATTGAATTTTTGTTCAGCCTACTAGTGATGGCGGAGGCAATTTCTTAAATAAATCACACTCCCATCAAATGATTGATCATATGGATATATGCAGACGAGAAATGTGTAGACAAGAAGACCCTCATGAAGTACTTAAATGATCATTATATATATATCTCTTCATACACATATATAGTTATAAACACATAAATAATTCAAGTTAAAATGTCTATGCATCAATCCATTGTCTTGGATCAATACAACACGTTATCCGTGCATATAGAATAAGTCAAGATATTTGATTCCAATTAAGATATCTAATTAACCTATATTTGTCTCTATCTTATGTGAACAAATCAAAAGGCTTTGATTCAATATCATTTTAAAAAGTAGAATATGGTCAACATCCATAATCCAAGTTGATTTTCATATATAATTCCTACATTAATCTTTTATACTTTCCATTTTTAAAATCTTTTGTAGTAGTTTGGCTTTGAGAGATTTTCTAAAGATGACTGAGTTTCTTACAGACCTACTTGTGATAGATGATATAAAGACTAATTGCTTCTTAATAATTCCACCACATATGTGTATATATGTATACATACACACATATATATACATACACACACATATATAACATGTAAATAGACTCTTAATGATAACCCTATTATTTGTGCATATTCAACTCGTACGTTTTAAGACTGTCAAAGTATTTTGTAGTGTTGTTGATTAATAAATAATAATATTGTGCAGCTTAACTAAGTATAATATTTATATGCAATAATAATAATAATAATAACAACAATAATAAATAAATAAATAAAATGTACTTAAATCTGAGAGGATTAAATTGTTTTCCCTCATCTTCTTTATATGCAAGGTTATATTCTTATATGGCATAAAGACCTTTTACGAATAAGAAAAGAGTAAAAACAATAAAGAATATATGAACAATTATAAGTATATACATACAAATTCCAGCACTCCCCCTTTAAGCTGGTTTGAAGTTGTCTTCCATATAGCCAGCTTGTCAATCAATCAATCAAATTGTTTTTTGGAAGACCTTTAGTTAGGAGATTGAAAATTTTCTCCGAGTGTAGATAGATAAGGAATACATATTGTTCTTCTTTAATTTTCTCTTTAATAAAATGCTTGTCAACCTTGATATATTTTGTTCTATCATGTAAAACCAAATTGTGGACAATAGAAATGGCAACTTCGTTGTCACAATAAATCCTTATATGTGTGGTGAATGAAATCTTCAATTGATCTTCAAGTATCTTTCTTTATCCATATGCCCTCACAAATTTCATGAGTCAAGGCTCTAAATTCTGCCTCAACAATATCTTGCATCTTTCAATACTACCTCCAACATTGCATTTTATGGTAAACACCCATTTACAATCCACTGGTTTCTTATTTCTAGGCAACTCTACTATTTCACATGTTCCATTTTGTTTTAGAGCATTCATCTCTTCCATAACCACTAATTTTCAATTTAGGTCACCTAAAGCTTGATGTATATTCTTCGGAACAAACAAGTCATCTATCTTGGATATGAAGGCTCCATGGCTATTTGACAATTTTTTATACAACATAAAGTTTGCAATAAGGTATTTGGTACAACTTCAAACACCTTCTCTAAGGGCAATGGGAACATCGAGGTTAGACACAACAGGCAATGTACTTTGGATAGTTGTAGGGGCAAGAATGAAAGAAGGATTACCTGTTTTATTTGTCAGAGTCTCAGATTGGCTATGCGAAGAATCAACTATCTTGTCTTGGCTATATTTTGATTGAAATTTCTTCTAATATAAAACTTTAACTTAGGAACTTGATCAATATGATCATTTTATAGAATTTCTCCCCTTGATTGAGAAGTTTATGTGTTTGGCATCATAAAACTAATAACAACTAGATTGGAGAGAGGAATACAAATATCTCAAAAAATTTCTACAAAATTTGGTTTCTCCTTTTGAAGAGAATTTTGGGGAACGTAGGGTTACTTTTCAAGAAAAGACACATCCATACTCACGAAGAATCTTTTTCTCTGAGGATCAAAACATTTATAGTCTTTTTTATTTTAAGAGTAACCCAGATAAACACATTTAATAGCCCTATAATTAAGTTTAGATAAAAGAATAACTAGGTATACGAACATAGTAGTATGCCCAAAATGTTTTAGAAGTAATTCATAAGATATACAAGGTGTTGGGAAAACAATTTTAAGGAAATTGATGGGAGTTTTAAAATTTAAGATCTTACTCGACATTCTATTTATCAGGTAGGTAGCGGTGTGAATTGCTTCTCTCATAAAAATTTAGGAACATGATGGAAAACATTATAGCATGTGTCACTTTGAGTAAATGTCTATTTTTTCTTTCAGCAATCTTATTTTATTGAGGAGTATCCCGACATGTAGACTGGTGAATAATTCTTGTGTCTTTAAAAAATCACCAAAAGCGTCACTAAAGTACTCAGTTCCATTATTTAGAGTGTAAAATGCAAATTTTGGTTTGAAATTAGGTTTTAGTCATGTTATAAAAATGTATTTCACCTCAGATTTTTTTTTTTGCATTAAATAAACCCAAGATAAACAAATATGATCATCAATCAAAGTAACAAACCATCTTTTTCCATTGTGAGTTGCAATTTTAGATGAACCCCAAACATTGCTATGAACGAAATAAAAAGGTTTAGTAGCTTTGTAAGGTTTTGGAACATATGTTGACTGATAATTTTTTTTGCACAAATACAACTTTCACAATTCAAAGATGAACCATCACCCCTCTTAAATAAATATGGAAACAAATGTTTGAGATAAGGAAAACTGAGATGTCCTAATCTATGATGCCAAAGTGTAACTTATTCTTTAGCAGAAAGAGATTTGATAGTACTTAGACTTAGAGTTATTTTATAGGTAAAAGAACCTTTATCAAAGTAGTAGAGATCATCTAGCACCATATCCCTTCCAATCTTCTTTGGTTTCTGATCCTTAAAAATACAGCGTGTTTCAAAGAATATCACACGATAATTAGAATCTTTAAATATTTTAGAAACAAATATATTATTATAAGCTAATTTTGGAACGTGAAGAACAATACATAGATGTTGTTAGTCAATTTAATGGTTCCTTTTCTTGCAATAAAAAAAAACCTTCCATTATGATTTTCTCCTTGCAATATGATGGAGAATATGAATAAAAGACAGAAGAAGAACTAGTCATATGATCTGAAGTTTCAGAATTAATAATCCACGGAGAAGATTATTACTAGAGACGGCTTTAAGATAGTGACCAGTGTGTTATAGAAACACAAAAATTATTAGACGACAAATTGGTGGATAACGATTTAAGGATTTGAGGAATTTGCTCTTGTGACATAATGCGCTGTGTAGATTAACCAACCAAAGCAAACCAAAAGTAGTCAAACCAAAACTAGATAAGTAAACCGACCGAGTTAGAGTAACTGAACAGAGTCGTCGATGACTTTGATTACTAATGGCAATACCTCTAATCGAAAGTAGGATGTGTCTTTAATTTCAACAATGAGGGTCTTAGTGGTAGCGGAGGGTGGTGGAATCAACTACTCACGGCATAGAAAGGGGCAACCGGCGATGAAAAATAAGAAACCACAAAAACCTACCAACTTACAAAAGGAAAACACAAGAAAATGGCTTTCAACGAGGTCTGACGAGCGATGGCGACGACGACAAGCTGTAAGAGATTAGTTTTTTTTTTTTCTAATTTATTTTTTACTTAAAGTTTAGGATTTTTTTAGAAGTTTCTTAAACCACCTCCTTCGATACCAACTTAAATGTAAGAGAATTAACTTTTTCCCCCGTTATCTTGAAATATATGCAAGGTTGGTCTTCCTAAAGGTCTTTTTAAAATAGGAAAGAATAAAAACAATAAAGGAAAAATATATGAACGATAATGTATATACAAATATAAAAATTCCAACAAATGTAATTTTATTTAATCAACTTCATACATCTGGTTAATAATTTGAAAGCGTATGAGTTAAATGGTAAAACAAAAAGTTAGGTAAAGAAAGAAAAGAAAAAAACAAAAATCCATAAAAAATGATGTTTTATTTAGTTATAAGAAAACTTTACTAACTCCCCTCAATTCAACTATGCAATCTAAATATACACTTTTTAAACCAATTTAACTATGCACCCTAAACAAGTTAACTATTATAATCCTTATTGATAATTATTACTAACTTGATTCGATTATCTCGATGTCAAACACACCTTATAACATTGAATGTTTATGTAACAATTTAAATATTTTTTTCTTTAAATTAAAAATAACTTCTAGTCCTTTAAATTTGATAAAAACAAAAATTTAGTTCATATGCTTTAAACTTTGTAAGAATTTAGTCAAACTTTACTATATGATAATTTAGTCAATGTAATTTAAAATTTGAACGATTTAGTCTCTGTCGTAGAAATTAACGTTAAAATTTAATGAGATTTTTAGCATAAATATATTGATAAATTAATTAAAGACTCAATGTTTTTATAAAATACAAAGTTTGCATCTTAAAATAGTATAATTTTATACATATAATTTTGATGAATTTTTTTACATTAGGAACTAAATGTTACTTTCGTTTGATCGATATTTCTAAAAACCTCTCCACATTTCCATCCACACCAACATGGTCGTTTTAAATCTTTCCCTTGAATTCAACCAATTTTGTATTATTCAATTCATCAAGCGGTAAGAATGAAAACGGAGATGAATTCATTCGCCGGTAATCATAATTTGCTAATTTCTTCAATCCAATTCAACCAGAAAACAAACTTAGAGCACCACAATTTTCAAACAAGGATAGCAAAATCGAAATCGAAGTATTTACAAGCATCTCGACCTCAAACTTTCTCCAAATCGAATGCTAATCCGATTCTAGTTCAACCCCTTTCACTGTAAGCTTCAGTTATTTTCAGATCTTGCCGTAATTCTGCTTATTAGCTTAACCCAATCTTTTCTGAGATCTCCGTTTTCAGTTTTCACAAACTCAATTGAAGCTTCATTTTGTGTTCATAACTCTACCACGGCATAATTATCGAGTTTATGGCTTCTTTTGTAGAGTTTTTTTCTGTTAATTATTTGTGTTCATTGGGAGTTGGATTCTTTGTAGATCATGGAAATAGTGGATGATGGTCGAAATTAGTGCTTGAATTTTTGTTGAATTGTTGTCAAGCCTGTGGATGGGAGGATCTATATATATGTCTTCAATCTCTTGCAAATATTTGACTCGGATGCTATACATAGTGCTTTCTTTTTTATTTTTGGAAGTTGTTATGCTTGTGAATTTGATGCATAATATCAACAACGTTAAAAAAAGGCATACTGTACTCGAAATTTCAACTGAACTGAGCACTGGACTTAGCTTTGAGATTGGAATTCACTGAATACCTCCCAAAAGGACTTTGTTTGATTATATTCTAAATTTAGATGTTGACAGGTATGAAAGCTATGATTGTAATTGTTATGTTTCTTGGGACAGTATGTCCAATACAGTAGATTTCATTCTTTATTGCGAAAATTGATTGAAAAGTTTCAGTCACATATACGTCAACGTGAACAAAATGAAATTGGATACTAGGACAAGGAGTTTTTAGAAGGAACAGTAGATATACATAATTCTGAGGCAGGGACACATATATGGTGTATAATGTTGCCCTCCTTGATTGAAAAATTATGTGGTCTCTAATTTGATATCTGACCTTTTTTCTCTCAATTTGTTTTCTTTAGAAAGAAAATAAAAATTCATAAAGAACGATTATTCTCATTACTGGGGTCAAGAAGACTAATCAAAGAGATTTAAGATTGGAGAATTCACAAGGGAAAAACATGTGAGAGAGAGATTTTCCATTCTGAACATTGATACATTTTGTAGTCAAATCTTCTTTGATAGTATTTAGGATGAACCTGTAATTGGATTTCATTTTGCTGATATTTTGAAGAGGTTTTATGCTTGAATTTGAGGCAGATAATCATACCAAAGGTTCTTGCTGGTTTTGCACAATGAGCTGGCACTTTAGGCTGAGTGCCATTATGAAAGTTCTTACAAAATTAAAATGGAAACTAACTGGAAATGAAATCTTTTGTTATGTTGGTCTTTTGACTCTCCTTAGTGTAGAAGCTCCAAACTGCTCTGTTTTCGTCCATGTCTTCCACTGAATGATGATGTTTCTAGTTTTTATAATGCAGAATTTTAACGCTGAGGAATATGATTTTATTACTGAATCTACACATCGCTAAACTGAGTAACTTCGATTTGAATATTATTGTGGTGATGCAGGTAGCCATTCGTAGTTTGTTGAATTATCTTAATGGGTAGCCAAGACGCCAGACAACCACTGTTACCAACATTGTCTAATACTTTAGAAACAAGGGTAATAGATATTCCTAGAAGCAAAAGACGATTGAGGCGCACCAAGAGTGCTCCTCATGCAAATTCTCCTTCTGAGATCACCCACACCAGCAACGTGCCGGCCACTGGTCCAGTTCCACGTTCAGGATTAATATTTGGAAATCTACACCCGAGTTTCAGAAGAGTAGCCTTAGTTTTAATAAC
>JBBPDI010000002.1:4653566-4665581 GCA_037974545.1 Cucumis variabilis
TATTTACCAAAATGCCCCTTTATATTAATTTTGCCCGTTCTCCTTCGTTTGAACTCCGATTTAAGTGATTTTTGTGTTGTTGGGTTCGTATTTAAGTCTACTTTCATATTTTGTATTAAATATATAAAAATAGTGAAAATATGCATGATAAAATTGAGAGTATGCTATTATTAAACGAGTCAAAATTTGTCCCAACAGGGGCTGACACACGTGTGAATAAAAGATTTTTTTTTAATAATAATAATAATGTATTATAATTATTATTATATCACAATTATCTATTAGCTTTCCATTTTCTTTTCCTTCTAAATTCTTTGTTTGTCCATCAACACATTCTTTTCCACACAAAGCTACATAATATAACACCCAGGATTCTTAAAACTTAGTAAAATTAGAAAGTTATGTTGCGAGAAATACCTAAAATTTGGGGTGTTACATTGAATTTGCAATTCGAATACTCCCACAAACACATAAAAAAAGGGGGATCTTTAAGTGATATGACCTAAAATTGTATACCATATTACAAGATTGATCTAAATTTCTCAAATTTTTAAGAAATGTCCTAAATTGACTTATTTTACATAAATATAGAATCAAATGACAAATTTATCCATCTTTATTATTAATAATATATTAAAAAATAGAAAAAGAAAAAAGAAAAGTGGACCATGTTCAAGATTTACATTTATTAGATATCCTATGTAAATATGGTAAGTGATTAAATTTTATTATAGTAATATTAATAATAAAAATTATCACAGTTTTCTTTTTATGATCCTGTTAAAAAATTCTCCCCTTCTGATTTCTCTCTCACTTTTCAATCTCTCTCTCCATCCATTGTTTCTTTCATTTTGCATTATTTTTCATATATTTTACATAGTTATAGTATATATTGAATAATACGGTGTATATTTTTCTATTAATGAAAGATTTTTATATCAATTTGTTTATGTATTTTATTTAAATATTCATATCTTACGTAGTAAATAATACGTTATGTTTGAAATAATATTGATTATGTATGAAAGTTATTTATGTTTAAAGGAACATGAATGAGAAAAAATTATGGTGAGTGTATATGTAATATATGTCATTAAAATATTAGTTGTTCTCTTGTATCTGTAATATTGAGGAAAACTGAATATGTTTGCAATGTAGGGGCTTTGATGAAAGAATTGAAAATCCAGTGAAATGTATGAAAAAAAATGGTTGAACGTTAAATTGGTTTATAAATAGTATCTATGAAACGATACATTGTATATTTTATGAATGAAAGGTTATGCTATCAAATTGTTAAACTGATTTATGTATTTTATTTCAAATATTCATTTTATATGTAATAAATAATAAGTTAAGTTTGAAACAATAGTGATTACGGGCATATTATAGTATATATTGTTCATGTAAGGTTAGTAAGAATGTATATTTTGTATTCGAAATACACAATAATATATTGAGTATATCGAAGATAACATCATTTATGTATTGTTAAATATATGAAGTAGTATATATACGTGAAAAATCAAATAATATATATGTATTATGCAGTAGTATATATGTAAGAATTAAAAAAATAATGATCAGATACATAATCCATGTTAAATGCAGTAAGAAAAAAGGACAAAACATAAAAACAATATGTGAATGTATTATTGAATATATGCAGTGGTATATATGTAACAAATCACAAAAGATAAATGAATTATTCAATAGCATATATGTAAGAAATATAAAAAAAATACCAAATGAATATATAATTTGTGTATATATTGGTATGTATACAACGTAAGAAATATCACAGAATATGAAAAAGAATATGTGTATATATTATTGAACATATGCAGTAGTATATATGATACAAATCACATAACATAAATTTATTATTCTGTGGTATATCATAGTATATACGAACGACGGGACATTTAATAAAAATTATATGTCGAACATGACAAGAAGATGAACTGAATAATAAAAAATTAAAAAAAAAATAGGAGGGACATGACCGGAATATATGCTACAAAACTGAAAAAGAAAGAACAATTTTTTGAAGAAAAAAAATATATGCTACAAAATGAAAAAAGAACAAATACATATGTCATATTGTATATATGAAATGGTATATATGTGTAAGTAAAATCTCGGTAAAGTACGAAATTTGAAGAAAAGGAAAACGAAAGTAATTGATTGAAATTTGAAGAAAAATAAAGTAATTGAGGAAGACAACTAACCGAAAGTTGTATATAAAACGAAATTTTGAAATAAACTAAACAACCAAATAGAAGAATGATATTGATAACAACGAAATTGATGGAAGAAACGATAGAAAAAAGGATGAAATTTTCGCCGACACTAGAATTTTTATCTCATAATGTTCAAGGGTGAAGCAAATAATGATATAATGTTATTTTTAATTATTAAATAACTCCATATTAAAAAGGATTTTATTTTATATTGAATTAATAAATAATTCTAATTAATTTCTATAATAAATTTATATCTTAATTAATAGGCCAAATAAGGAAGTTGTCGTTTATGTAATTAATTTAGTATAATACAAATAAGAAAATCATTTGAATTTAATTTAAAAAATTATATATAATTAATAATTATTATAAGGTTATAAATGCCTTAAAAATTTACGAAAACCTAATCTAAAAAATAAATCATAATTTAAGACATTTGTGAAATTTTCTAATAAATTTAGGTCTTTTGTCTAATTCTTTCAAAAAAAAATAATGATAAAAGCGATGTGAAGATATATAAAAGTATAATAAATTTGATCAAATTGATGTGATAAGAATATGTTTGATTTTTTTTCCTCTAAAGATAAGAATATGTTTGATTGAAACTTTATATATTTAAGTTTAATTTATGTACTTTTATTTGTAGAAGAAGAATTAAAAGTGGAACGGACAAGGAAAGTAACGTTTTTTTCCTGGTAGAAACAGAGTTTTTTCTTTCCAAAATCCACTAAATACATCATGTTACAATATATTGTTAGAATGAAATTTAGAATATTAAGTGATAGCATAAAAGATGTACTACAAATTTTGTTTAACTTGGGATAAGCCTATGATTTTATATATATTTTTCTATTTCAATGCGGTGTTGACGTTGGATTGGTGTTAAATGGGGAAAAACAAAGTCAAAATCAATTAACTGAACCAAAACATGAAGAAATAAAAACCATATTTAGCCTCTGGCTTGCAACTCTCTAACGTCCTATGACATTGTGTGCAACACCACTACAAGGAATTGGGGCATTCTCGACTCCATATTGCGTCGAAAATAATACAAAAACATGCCAGGAGCGGTTTTCCTTGGGTCAAAAGCTCTGTCGAGAGTACGTCGAGGGAGATTTTTTTGGTGCGCTAAAGGGATAATGTCGGGATGGCCTTATCACTACAAGAAATTTCGTTTTCAGTGGTGCAGCAAAAACGTCACTAAAACTTAAAAATACGTCGTTAATACTTTTAGCAACGCAATGTCATTCGTCGATAGGACCATCGTTGTATCCACGTAGCTAAAAGTTTTAGTGACGCAACAATTACACACCGTAAAAGATATACTTTTAGTGACGTTTGCGCATTACTAAAAGCTTACTTTTAGTAACATATGTTATGTCACTTTCTATTTTTTATAGTGACGTATTACACTCGCCACTAAATGTGATGTTTTAGCTACACTGGAGCCAACGCTTTTGCGACATTATTGAAACGCCAGTAAAAGTATTTTATTAAATAAAAAAAATATCCAATTTACTATATATAAATCTGATATAAAATATCAAATATAATAATCTTAGGAACTAACTAGGCAACATGCAATAACACCAACTTTATCACTAGAAATATATGACAAGAAACTTTGATAATTTCATAAATAGTTCAAGCAATGTCAACCTAAGTTATAAGTACGAAGTTACATCAAGTAAATGGATGTACAAAGTTATAAGTTATGAACTTACATTCGTGCAAAAGTAGTGTGCATAACAAAAATTTCTACAAGTCTTGCAAGCATGTCATAATAAGAAATAAAGACATCGTCCTCTTCCAAGCACCACAATGTCACTCTTAGATAACTCCAAAGTACTCAAAGTTTCACCGATTTTTATCCTCAACTTCTTGAAATCTACATATAAAATGAGAATAACAAAATTAAAAAAATAAATAAAGTTTCATAATAAAGTTCCAACTGACAAACAAACTAATACAACCAACAACTATTTCCATCTAATAATTAACGATCAACAATTTCAAACAAAAAATTAGGAGACTTTCTAATCTTACTATTTCATTTCCCTCTAGTGTAAAAAAATAACTCATCCTACAATTCAAAGATAATGCAGTGGAAGATTGTTTTCCACATATCAAAGCAATATGCAATGTCGTAGCTAACTTGGCTCCTAATTTTGACCATCGCAGCCAAAGCACACTAAGATGAAAGAGAACAAATTAACAAAGTAAACATATTTAATTAAACAATACATGATTGGGTTTAAAGAGACAAATAGAAGTGTTTGTGGTGCAAATAGAATTGAAATCTCAAATTTACTATAACATTTTCTCGTTTTGAAACTCCAGCCACATTTTTGATAACTCAATAAAAAAAATTATTTTTCCTTTGAACTTGTTACAATGAGGCACAAAGTAACTTTACAACATTCTCCTTGGCAAATAATTAAAAGGACCTATTTCAGTTAAGATTTAACAAAAAGTAAAACTTCCTCATTTCATAAAAATCTATGTTCAAAAGTCCAAAACAATTGCATCAGAAAATAGTTACTGTAAAGAAGACGCTATATTAGAAAGTGAAAATTTTTTACAACTACTTATTAGTATAAATTAAAGTAATTATGCAATAACAAGTAAAAGGAGTAAATTACTAAAAGGTACCATAATCTCTTCTTCAAGAAGCAAACATGAGATGGGACCAACATGTCAAAGAATAGTAAAACAATTGGAACATTCACACGGTAACCAAAACAAATCGCTTCCAATGTCCAACGTCATAAGGAAATCTAACGACGTTGTTCCAACCGAAACATTAGCATAGTATAGACTGAAAACTCCCAAATCGAAGGAAACAAGATAGAACAATCTAATCAAAGATAATCAACAAAGAGAAAAGAATACTACGTACCTTTCTCTTCGAGTCATCGTCAGCCATGGGTCACTATTGATGAGAAAGAGTGAGTCGGTTGAAATGATGTGAGGTTGCCGATAGTGGGTTGCTCAAACATTACTTGTCGTGGGTTGCCAAAATGTAGCTTGCCCTCTACGTTGATGGACTGGTTGACCATAAAAAATTGGTCTGTGAAGGGCAGAAGGCATAGGTTGCTGCTGGTGTCATCAGCTGTCGTCGGTTGCCTTCAGCCGAAACATGGCCAACAGATGAGAAGGAGAGAGATGAGGACTTGGGATTTGCCTTCGCTTGAAGAAAGGGTTAGGAATTTGGTGTTTATTTTTGTTGTGGAAGAGGAATTGGGAAACTTTGGTAAAGTTTTAGCAACAATTTTATTTGTTGCTAAAACTATTTAACTTTTAGTGACATTATTTTCTGTGTTTCTAATTCTTTTAATGACACTGATTAAAAATATGTTACTAATAATAATATTTTGTGACAAATTTTTTTTGTGTCGCTAAAAATGATCATTTATTGACAAAAAATTACTTGCACCACTAAAACTTTGTCACCGTATAATAAATTTCTTGTAGTGTATCTCTAATGTCGTGAATGCCGACCAATGGTTGACATTGGCAATGGAGTACGCGTCGACGTCTCCTTCGTGTGTTGGGCATAAGGCAGTCTTGTCGCCATGTCGAGAAAAGTTTTCCCTGATATTGGGGAATCCCTTGTACCCTACATTGGGTGAAATTATTTATTTTTTTTATTATTATTATTTTGTTATCGTGAGGTATTGTTTTCGATTTTGCTTCAGAAGGCAACAAACAAAATTTATAACAAATTATTGAAATAAAAATTTTGCAATTTATAAAATTAAATACAAAATCCGAATGTAAAAAAAATTACCAAGTTGTTGTTCAAATTGTTCCAAAACAATTACATTAAAAGAAAAAACTACACTATCTCTTAAAACATAACCGTGGACGACAAATTCAAAGAATTCCAAACCTACAAATGACATAAAAGTAAAGTTACATATATATCACCTTTGAGAAATTAGACAAGTTAGAAGTTGAAAATACGTATCCCAACTGTTCAAGATCTTCTCTGTGCCCGACTCATTTCCTCAATCATCTTCCTCATCTCTTTTATTTGTTGTGCATTTTCTTCCATTTTTCGGATACTTTCTTCCATTTTTCAAACACTATCTTCCATTAAACTGCTTGAAATGTCGGTGGTTGTAAGGGTCATTAAACTGCTTGAAATGTCGGTGGTTGTCTCCTCTAAATTTCTTCCATTTGTAGAGCATTTAATGCTTAACAAAATGAGTAAATGCTCAATTAGAAAATTCAAATACGAACCAATAATAAAAAAAAAAATATACAGGACACATATTGTACGACGTACTCATATGACCAAACAAATTAAACCCATCTAAAGCTAATCCCAAACGAACGTTTCGGGAATCTAAAGCAAAATCAGAACAATCACATTCAAAATGCTTCCATCCCTCTGCATGAATTGGATGTCTCAATACATCCTCTATTTCAACTCGTTTATCCTTATATCATCTCATGTCAGACGAGCCTTCTTGCGATACAAACCAGCACTGAAATTTCAGTGTCAACAAAAAGTGGAGCAATACCTTATGTCGGCATAAACAAGCATTGAAATCTCAGTACAAACAAGTGCTAAAATCTCTGTTAGGACTAACCTTGTACCGAGACTCATCACAAGTTGGACAATGTTGCAAATCGCCAAACTCCTTCCAGTACAATACACAATCGTATTTACACGCATGAATAGTCTTGTATCCTAGGCCCAAAGTCACACAATTTTTGTTTGGCTTTGTTGAATGAATTAGAGATAGTAGTATAATAAATTGGAAACACACATTTTGACAGTTCCAATAACCTGTCGAAGAACTTTTTACTCCAATCGTTGAGAACCTTTACATGTATCATCATAACCAAAAAATTTAAGGAGGAAAATTTAGAACAATCAAGGTGTACCTCAATACGTGCTTCATTCAATAAGCCCTGGAATATGTTTATTATCTCTTGCTTTATATCTACCCCACTATTAAACAATATGTCATGCTCCAAACCTTCCTCTGTTTCTTCTACGTGTTCAATCAGAGCTTGCAAATCATGAAGCATACCTAATTCCTTCAGGAAATGGATTACTTCTAGTTCCTTCATCAACAGGGTTACTATTGCTAGGGCTCACCATGATACACTCAGTCTGTATATGAATAGGATATTCCAATGGTTAATAAATGTCCCTCCACACCTTTTAATGATCCCAAACTAAGTTCATATATCTCTTGCATGGACACCTTGTTTGTCCATAATTATCGACGTGATACTTTACAAGTTCTAAAAGTTGGAACACCCTCCATTTCTACTCAATCGAGAACTTATTTTTACGTTTCATCCAACCCTTGTCCATTGTGAAAATCTCTTAAAGATAAATAGGTTTGATTAGTCTCATCCTCCTCTCAAATGCTCGAACTTACTCCATGAATACGTTATGCCCAATCTCCTAACTTTTACTAAAGTTAAGTTTAAAACTGCCTAACACTTCCAACATACGTAACATTTCCAACATACTTAATTACAAGTTATTTAACATCTTGAACCCCAAAAACTACTAACAAAATAGAAACTAATTTTGACCTAAAAAGGCTACCAAAACTGTAGGATAGCCATAACAAATCAACCACAAATTATCTCAATCTTTTACAAGTTATCTAACATTTCCAACAAACAAAACTAGTGACAAATATCCCCCTACCAATTTTTAAATATTCAAATTCAAATTCAAATTAAATCTCAATACCCCCCATTCAATATAAGTACCCTATAAATTTTCAAATATACAAATTTGAATTAAACTTAAATTCAAATTCATATCCTTCAATCTCAACACATTCAAATTAAATATCAATCTCAAATTCAATCTTAACGTCAATCTTAAATCCTAAAAACACTTTAATTTCAAATTCAAATTCAATACTAAAACCTACGACTAATTCAAAATCTAAATCCTAAAACTATTTCAAAATCAAAATTCTAAAACTAAACCAAAACTAAAGAAAACAATAAGAACTAATTACGGAAATGAAGAGCAACGACAGTAAAAGGACGACAAACAGCGAGACAGAGACGACGGTGAGCGACAATGTGGATCAACTTTTCTTCTTGATCTCTCTCTCAATTCTCTCGGCCTTCTCTCTTTCGTTTCTGTAAATTACAGAACACAAAACCCCTTTTATAAGGAAATCCTGATGCATCCCAAAAACATTGGAAGACGCCCCCACATCTCGACATAGCAAACATTAATGTCTGGATGGGTGACACCTATTCTCGATATCATATGTGAAATGTCGAACATAGTTATTCACCAACATTGCATCGAGTAAAATAAAATATTTATTTAATTGTTTAGTTTTCATCGACGTGGTCAACTTGGACATCAAGAATGTGGTCTCCATTTCTAATGTTTGTATGCTTGGCATCAGGAAAAATGAAAATAATTAAATATTAATTTCTCTTTTCTCTGACATGGACAAGGTGACGTCGGGAATGGAGACCACATCCCCAATGTTTGTGTATATTGCATTGGGGAAAATAAAAACTTTAAATATTAATTTTCCTTTTCTCGACACCTTAAATCATGATATTGGGACTAGTAATATAGGCCAACAAGTAATTTACAATGTTGAGGGAGTCTCATTTTTCCAACGTTTTCTTTACCAATGCCTTTTTCTGTATTGGGATTGCTCTGAATTCTTGTAGTGTCCTATATAAGGCAGTAGCAACCTTATTTGCATAAAGGGCACAGTGTCGTGATGCTGTCTTAAAGCATCATGGTGCTCTAAACTTAACGTGTGTGAGATTTTTTGTCGGTACAGTAGTGCCATTATGATTTCTTAAATAAGAAATTTGCTACCTAGGTTTAGAGATATCTAATTTCAGTTATCGCCAAAAGATGATTTCTCTCTAATCTTCTTCTCTTTTCAATTTCGTTAGGTATTCAAACATAACTTCCTCATCATCCGCTATGTGGATGGAAGGCTAACATACTTTTTTCTAGTTTGGGTTTCTAGGGTTTCAAACTAGCTATTTGATGGCATTTGTGAGAATTCAAACTAAGTCATTATTACGTTGAGATTTAATTGTGTTTTGAATGATTCTAATTTTATCAACACACTTGTGGACTGTATGATGATAGGTTTTATATTGTCGTGTAATTCTATTGTTGGTTGCATGAATATTGTACTGCATTGAGTTAGATTAGCTTGCCAACAATTTAGTTAGGGCTTGTACTTCTAATCATCAACTCCAAATTGATCCGTTCGAATAATAATTAACTAGATGCATGAAAGTTAATTGTTTAACTTAACTTTTTGCCCTTAATCTTAATGCAAATAGCTAGGTTAATTCGAGTTGGCATGCTTTTCATCTGCTCTAATTAGGATAGTTTCATCGTTCGAATGATTTAGTTAGCTTCCCTAATTAAATTGGTTAGGCATAGGCAATGGATGCATTTAGAAATGAAAATTTGTGAGCAAATATTTTGAATAGATTGAACCCAGTTAATGAAAGCTAGGATCTTTTAATAATTGAATTCCAATCAATTTACTCCATACATTGTTTAATTTTGTCTGCACAAAAAAATTCAAAATACCCCTCATCGGTTACTGTAGGATTGGAACCATTTTCTCGAGAAATTCACGTGCTCCCTATGTTCGACTCTGTAACGCTCCGAATTCTAAGGTATTTGATTTAATTAAATTATCTGATTATTTAGAATTTTTAAATTTTTGGGTGTTATTTTATTACACTTAGTGTGGAAAAGAAATTGGCGTCATTGCCGAAGAGCAACTTAATTCATAGGGTAAAGAAATTACAACAGCCCCAAAACCCTTCAAAGATAATGCTCAATCTCACTATTTAAGAGAATATTTATTAGAAGAGAATAGTAGAATATTGAAAGAAAGGGGTCGAACCAACAAACATTTCGAACCAACAAAGATTTCATTAATAGGGAACTCAATTCAAGAAATAAAAAAGAAAGATGAATTACAAAAAATTCAAGGATGGATTATACATGGAATTAGGGATATTATGATGTCAACAAGAAAAGTAAAGAAGAGATAGTTTTTGTAAATTTTCAAGATTGAAAAACTAACACAACGTAACAAAAGATATATTTTGGTTCTCTCAAATAGTAAAAGATAAAAATTTGGTATTTTACAAAAATTCTTATCATTAAACAAAAAGATACATTGCTAATTAGATCGATCCTCAACCAATTGGTCCAGGAATCAATCCTCCTACACTAGTGAACTAAGTCATGAATTAAAATCCATCTGAACTTTATTAAACATGTTTTCATCTTAAGGGTTTTTGAATGCTCGATTAAAATCGCATAAAAATCAAAGGAATCGAGTTAAGACTTCCTAAAGCGAGGAATGCCTCTATCTTAAGGAAAATAATTTTGAAAACTTTCAAACTGACAACTAAAGACAATTAAATAGGATGATTTTAACGACTCAACTCTTTATATTTAGCTGAGGTCATTACCTTAAAGATATATAACAATTTAACAATTTCTTGAAAAGAGGAAAACTAAATTTTCATTAAAAATATCATGAAAACATGTTGTACAGCTAGTTCTACAATTTTAAAGATAGTAAAATAATGTAGATAAAAATGTTTAAGATCAAAAAACTGTAAATGAACAATGAAAAACAAAAGCAAAATTGTGTCCCCACATGACATGTCACAGATCCTTCCTGTCGCTCACAAGCTTTCTTCTATCTTTACCTTTGCATGAAATGTTAAATATAGAAAAAGGATGAGTATAGACATATACTCACTAAGAGACCAACTACTAATCTCGCCAGATGTCTGTTAACTTTCCATTAGGATTTTGTAAGGAAATGCCTCAGAACTATCATGCTCTCGAACACACGCTATCTAGTGGCCACGTTAGAACACGTTTGGGCTCTCGGTGAATTCGAAGGAAACGCCTAAGAGAATCCGACTATAAGTGACCCCGTTGGACCACTTATAAAACATAACATGACAGGCTAGTGGTCTCGTTGAACTCACGTCGAACTCACATTAGTGGTCTCGAGGGACACCATGGGTATGACCCTAATAGACAAAGTTAACAGAACACCCATCCATAACATGTTGTGCATATCATAAACATCATAACATGTCATGAATATCAATCATAATGTCCTTATCATGTTATTAACATTTCATGCATCATAAATATATCAGTCATCCATATCAAACACCAACATCAATCATCAATATCAACACATTATGCATCTTAGCTACGTAAATGCATAATGAAAAATACATGCAAGCTCTTAAAATTCATGTTCGAAGGTCTAGTAGTCAAATCTCTTACCTGAGAGATTAGCCAAACAAAATACTCCCTATCTAACAATAAAAATTATCCAATTAAATCAATCCTAATCATAAAAGAAATTTCAGTATCTTAATTAATAAAATTAACAATTGGTTATCATTCAAAAATTCTCCCAAATTAACTTACCCAAAATTGAGGTTGAAACCAATTCAACCATAATGGGAAAAATTTGTCATTTAAATCTTCAAGATTTGCAGAAGGGACTTTTCAAAAACATGCAACCAAAATCAGTTTCAAGAAGAAGAACCTTTTCTTTTTCTTTTTCTTTTCAATTTAAGATTTTCAATGCTATTTATCAACCCAAATAATAATATTAATCAATATTATTGTTTTCTAATATTATTGTTTTCTTTTCTTTTTAGAATATATATATATATATATATATATATATATATATATATATATATAATTATTCTCATTATCTTTACTCCATAA
>JBBPDI010000002.1:4665681-4680086 GCA_037974545.1 Cucumis variabilis
TAACTCATGAAATTCAAAATCATGCATTAATACCATATATTATAACATTTATAATATATAAAAATGCATGAACATGCATAGCAATCATACAACTAAAATATAATTATAATCCTAACGTGGGATTTTCAATTATATCACATGCATTATGTATATAATTAATTTAATCAAACATCACATGTAATATTAGGTTTAATAACAAAATGGACTGAATTTGGCACAACGAAAAAAAAAACTTGAAATTGCACAAACTAAGACTTGTACTAGCGACCTTGTGCATAAATGGAGGATGAACAACCATTGTACCAAAAACTCACTCTTACATTATAACATACAACTAAAATATAATTATAATCCTAACGTGGGATTTTCAATTATATCACATACATTATGTATATAATTAATTTAATCAAACATCACATGTAATATTAGGTTTAATAACAAAATAGACTGAATTTGGCACAACGAAAAAAAAAAATTCAAATTGAACAAACTAAGACTTGTACTAGCGACCTCATGCATTTATGGGGGATGGAATACCATTGTACCAAAAACTCACTTTTGGTAATTTGTACATGCGCAAAAAATATATTTGTTTCAATTTTTCTTCTTTTTTTTAATTAAACGTTATTGCAACTCTTGTCATCGGACGACACGAACTTACAAACTCAATTACATAATTAAAATGTCCAAAACAACAGGCCCTTACATTAATCAAATTAATGAAAAACGGTAATTTAAGGTGCCAAAATCGAAAATATCTATTTTGCAAAGCCCATTCAGAATGTAAAAATTCCACCTAACCAAAGCAAATTTTAAATTTCTCAATTAAAATTTTAGATGGCTCTGATACCAATAGGGATTATAAAAGCCCTGGCAACAAATAATTTTACACAATCATTCTTCAATTTAATTTGAGAATCCCAAAATACCAGTAAAGGCAAAACTAATTAAGAAACTAGTTTTTTTATTCAGACTTAAAGGCTAAGCATGCTTTCTAACTATAGATTAGAAAAAGAAAAAAAAAACTTACTTGTTTAACTTCTCTCAATCTACAAAATAAATCTCTAAATTGGGACACCACTAGTTAGAGATCTTCCTGTCCTCTAGGATGAGATTGGTTTGTCGGAACCAATTAAAATGAAAAAATTTAAAGATTCTGTTAGAGAAACACTTTTGCAGAAAAGTAAAATTATTAGTTGAAGAAAAACTATTTTCTTCTGCGTATTTATAACACTATTTCCTTCATGGAGAATGAGAGAATTATGAGATTCTATTAATTTAAAAGATATTAAATTAGTAGAAAATTCAATTAGCTAGTAATTAATTAAATCATATTTAATTAATATTTCATTTAAAATTTTATTTAATGAACATCTTTACAATATCTTATAGTTTTATATTAATTAAATTAAATAAAACTAAACTAAACTATTAATTAATTCTCCAATTAATTAATAGCTAAATTAAATATTTTATATTTAACTTAAATTAAATTTGAATTATATTAGTTTATGTCCTAAAACTTGTTGTTTGTAATCATATTCTATTCAATAAAATCATTATTGATACTATAATCTTAAAGCCAATAAACAAAAGGCTCTAAGGCTATTATAGAGTAAACTTGAACTTTATGTAGAGACATAAATGTGGATGAAGTTCGAGTACATAGCCTGAATAGTCTATAGTATACGAATACGGTTGGACACCTTATTTTGGGGACATTATGGATGCGACCCGCTTTGTAGTTAGTACAAACGATATGATCCTAAATCATTCATGTAGAGATATGGAAGTGGGGGCATCCTATGTAAAGAGTTTACATAAGACTGGAACCATAGAAATAGTTGCTTTTAGGTTATAACACTGTTGACTTCAAAACCAACTATTTCGTTTATAGATATCCAATGTAACTTAATCTTAATCTTAATCCTAAGCTAACAATGAACATTTGTTCACACGGGATTATCCTTAGATATGCATACGTGAGGGAAGCTCAATGGAGCTGGTCCAATAAGCCTCCCATTTCAGGGGTAGTACTAGGTGGATAGCTAGAGACATAGGGTGCAAGACGGAATTTACTCTTACCCACTCTAGGGTTAGTAGATAGGTTGTTCCCTTAAGGACTGAATCCGGATCTTGAACATGGGACCACACCCTCTCATTGGTCTGAGAGGAACTCGATTAAATGTTCGATCTTAAACCAATTGTTCAATAGTGGATCAGTGGGACTTAAGGAGAAAAGATATAATCTCAGGGGTAAAAAGGTACTTTTATCCAACTGAGATTACAAACAACCTGTGAAGGATTAACTTACTTACCATGGTTATATCACATGGACACAAATATATCTATAGTGAGGGGAATGTAACTACGGGACTTTAGTAGAATGACCCATTAGTTAACGAAGGTTGATTAACTCGGTCTAAAAGAGTTTAGCCAGTTAATTTCAGATTGTTGGAGTCCATGATCTATAGGTCCATTAGGTCCCCCCGCTAGCTCACAAGGAATCAACTTAGAACATTGTGATGAAATAATTCGAATTGTTCGAATTAGGTAAAGAGAGAGAAATTGATAAAAATAACTGATATAGTTATCAGTTTAAATGTGATTTAAATATGAATATGGATTCATACCTGGAAGCTCATAATTGATGAAAAATGTCAAAGATATAAAAAGTCAAAATGTTGACTTTTGACTTTGAAAAATCATACTTTGATCGACTTTACATTCAAATATGATTTGAATTTTGAAAAAATGAATACGAATTCATGCTTGGAAAGTTGAAATTAGTCAAGACAGAAAAAATTTTAAAACTCAAAATGTTGACTTTGGACTTGAAAAGTCAAACTTTGAATTTGATTTAAATGTTGAATTACCATATTGCCCTTAGACTAATTTAAATAATAACACTTGTTGAGATTTGGCAAGCTTATCACTTGCATATGATATATAAGTGACTTATTGCATGCAAGACACCTAACCCACTTAAAATGCCAAGTGGTGGAATAGGAAAGCTCTTGCATGTAGTTTGCTCGTAAACAAGTTTTATACAAAGGTGAAATGACTCTTGGATTTAAAATTAAAAATTAAATTAATTTTGTAATTGAGAATTACAAAAATAAAACCAAGAACTCTTTTCATTTTTGACTCTTTTAACATAAAAAAAAAAAACTAAAAGGTTAGGTTCTTCCAAAGGATATCATCTCTCTCTATTTCTCCACCATTTTTTAGTCCCACAACTCGGTCCAAGTCCGGAGAATAGCGGGTAAACTCTAGTGGTTGTGCTGACTTCAAATTCGTGAAGAGAATACAAGAGAAGAAAAACTTCAAAGGTAAGTTTTTCTTTTAACCCTATCGATGTTATTTTAGGTTTTTTTATGCATGTTAATCACTAAACTTGTTTAGTTACAATTAGAGTAAAAATTTGATCCTAATTCTGTTGTGCATGTCTATCGTTTCCATCACTCTCATAACTAATAATTTTAATATGAATTCAATTCATATTAAATTAATATTTAAACTCATTCAAATATTTTATCTCTCATAAATTAATTTTGAATCATAACCAAAATTAAATTTATATAATAAAGTTTGATAAACTTTATATTATAATGCATCACTATACATTATACTAATTTCCAAAATAAATTTGAATATTTTATATTAAAACTAATATAAATGAATCTCATTACCCTTTAAGAGCTTAGAAGGAGACCTAATGGGACTACATATTAGAAGCTACAACGATATGAGATTAATTGGCTAAACTCATTAACCACATTAATCAATATTCGTTAACGTGTGTACACTCCACTAAATACTCACAGTTGAACTCTTCTCACTATAGATATATTTCTGTGTCCACGGATATAGACCAATATCAATAAGTTAGTCCTTCACGAGTGTTCGTAACACCAATTGGGTCAAATTACCGTTTTACCTTTAGGTTACCTCTAACCCTTAAATACCAATTCTCCTCTAATGAACAACTTGTTTATGGTCCAACCAATAAACAGAAACTCCTCTCGTGCCACAAAGAGGGTAAAGTGCTTTATTCAAGTCCCGAAGATACCATTTAAAGGAACACTCATCTACTTACCATAAAGTAGGAAATGAGTGAATTTCATCTTGTGTAATTATGTTCTCAGCTCTCCATTCAATTTTGTCCCCAAATTGATAAACTTATTGAGTCGATCATCTGGCCACTCTCACCCGTACAAGTCAAAGAAAAATCTCTTGTTAACAAGAGGTCATAATATACTTAGGATTAAGACTAAGTTACCTAGGTCATCCTAATGAAATAGAAACCTAAGTAGTTAACGGAGTTACATCTAGTGGTTACTATTTCATGGTCCAATTTTATGCAAATTCATTACATAGGATATCCTCACTCGCACGTCACTTAGACGAACGTCTTAGATCATTGTATTTGTATCAAATACAAAGTAAGTCGTATCCATAGTGTTACCAGGATAAGGTACCCAGTCCTATCCCTATACTATAGACCCTTTAAGTTGATCTCGAACATTGATTCTTGTATGTGTCTACATACTATTCAAGACACATCAAACAACTTATAATATTAGTTTATTGGATTTGGGTTATTAAGACAAAACTAATAGTATAATCAATAATATTTATTAAAATTATAATAATAATTTTAGTAATAACAGTCAATGGATTATATTTACATTCTACGAGTTTTAGGACATAAATCTCAACTCAAGGAACTTCAATAAACGCAATTCCTCCTCTGTGTTGCTGCTACTGCCTTCGATGATTCCACCTCTACCAATCTTCAGATAAGTGACCTTTAAAGCCTATTAATTCCATCATCTTCCTCTGCTTTTGCCACCTCACCAGATAATAGATGGCTTCTTGACTCTGCCTCTTGCAACCATATGACATCTAATTTTTCTCTTATGACTACTTCTAGTCCAGCTAAATTCTTACCTCAAATTTATATTGTTGTCTTTTTATGGAAATTGTATGGACATCTCTCACATTGGCATCATTGATACTCTTAGCTTGAGTCTTCCCCATACCTACTGTGTCTCAAACCTAACCTTTAATCTTGCATATGTTGGTTAATTGTATGATCTGGGTTAACTATTTCTTTTTCTTCCAATGGTTGTCAAGTTCAAGATCCGTAGATGGGACAGACAATTGATACAGGTCGCAAAGTGGAAAGATTGTTTGAGCTCACATCCCTCCAGCTTCCCTCTCATTCATATATCTTTGTTCCTTTCACTCAAGCAGATACATACCAGTGGCATCTTCGTCTTGGTCATGCTTCTTTTGAAAAAATTTGTTATTTAATTTCTGTTAACAACTTGAATAATGTTACTAAGTTTGTTCCTTTTCATTGCTTAAATTGTAAACTCGCTAAGCAACTTGCTTTATCTTTTTCGCACTCCACTTCTATATGTGATAAACCATTTGATTTAGTACATTTTGACTTTTGAGGGTGTGCCCCTACTACTACTATTCATGGCTATCACTATTATGTTTTTTTCATTAATGATTACTTCGATTTACATGGATTTACTTTCTTAAAAATTACCTAAATTATCTCGCACGTATATTGAGTTTGCTAACATGATTCACACTCAATTCTCTTGTCCTGTCAAAACCCTTCACACTGATAATGCCATGGAGTACAAAGACTCCACTCTTCTTTCTTTTCTCTCCCAACAGGGCACTTTTGTTCAGTTCTCCTGCCTCCATAGCTCTCAACAAAATCGAAGTGTTGAGCGCAAACATCGCCACATTCTTGACGCAGTATGTGCCCTCCTTCTTTCTGCCTCTTACCTTGAGAAAATTTAGGAAGAAACTGCTCTTACATTCGTCTATACCATCGACCTTCTTCCTTCTTCTATTCTTCAAAACATCTCTTCATTTGAAATATTATATGGTACTCCTCCCAACTACTCTAACCTTAAAGTTTTTGGTTGTGCTTGCTTTGTTCTTTTGCATCTTCATGAACACACTAAACTTGAACCACATATCCGTCTCTGTTGCTTTCTTGGCTATGGCACAAAACATAAAAGTTTTTATTGTTGGGATTTTCTTTCTAATAGGCTTTGTATATCTCGACATGTCACCTTTTGGGAGCATACTATGTTCTCTCGTTTTTCCTCCTTTCATACCTTCTTTTCTAGTCCTTATCCTTTCTTCACTGACACATCTGTTGAACTTTTTCCTCTTCTTAAGTCCACTCCTATTACTGAACCTGCTCAATCTGACCCTACTCATGCAAACCCAGACTGGTCGTATGTGTCCAATGATGTTCCTGAACCTACTTCAGATACTCCTTTTTGTCGATCCACAGGGTAAGAGAACCTCCCACCCACCTTCATGAGTATCATTGTTTTTTCACTATTGTTTCCCTTGTTGAACCCACCTCTTATTAAGAAGTCAATATTGTCCCTTTATGGCAGAAAACAATGAATGATGAATTGCAAGCTCTTGAAAAGACGCACACTTGGACTATATTAATTTATCTCCCATTTAAAGACCCATTGGATGCAAGTGAATTTACAAAATCAAGACACACTTTAACGGCTCTATTGAGCATTATAAGGCTACTTGCAAGATTATGGAATTGATTATAAAGAAATATTTTCTCTTGTGGCTCGAATGACATCTGTTTGCAGTCTGTTAGTTGTTGTTGTTGCCAAGCAGTGGCCTTTTCTTCAGATGGATATAAAAAATGCCTTCCTTAATAGGACCTTTCTAAAGAAGTTTATATAAAGCCACCCCTAGTACTTCTCCTCCTTATCATAAGGTGTGCCTCTTGCATCGAGCATTATATGGTCTGAAACAGGCTCCATGAACTTGGTTTGCCACATTTAGCTCCACCATTACTCAACTTGGATTTTCCTCTAGCCCTCATAACATAGCGCTCCTCATTAGTGGTATCTCATGTGGACTTGAAATGTGTGGTGTATATTTATGCGCTAGGCGATGAGTACTTGAACATAAACGTAGCATGCGCTCACTATATCTATCTTCATCTCATAATAACTAAGTCCTCGTTAAGTACAAGTTTTCATGCTGCTTGCCCAAGTGTAAGCAAATCAATAGGTTTACCTGGGTGATCCAAGGTCGAACACAGAGAATTGATATCAAAGCTTAGTTCTAAAATCTACTCATAAATTATACGGTATAAAATAATTCTAAATAGTGTAAAAAAAATGAAAGAATGGACTATAACTACTTATGTACGCCTAGAGAATCTGTAAAGAGTGAATAAGATGGATGTGGATAGAAAGACGGGCTAACTTGTATGCGAGAAGGGGTGAATGAATGTCTAGTGCTACCTGTGATTAAGTAATGTGAGCATCTTGATGCAACATAACCTGATAAGCGTCCAATAAGCTTTAAGTTTACAAAGCTAGAGGTCCTTCTAGGATCCTTGTAAACGGACACAAACGAGACTAACTTACTGATAAGCGTCCAATCTGCTTTAAGTTTAAAAAGCTAGACGTCCTTCTAGGATCCTTGTAAACGGACACAAACGAGACTAATTTGTCGATTTAATTTCAACTCCTAAGAAGGGTTAGATACAGATTACTTAGATGATCAAAGAAACCAAGGATCGGACAAGTTTTAAAACTTCCATCAACCCTCGATCTTCGAAGCACTCCACAAGCAAGATAGATCAACCCTCACTTGAATGCTCCAAATATTCGTGCATTCTATCACAAGAACACACAAGAACAAAATTCTACATTCTAGAATTTTTAGATTTCATTCATCCAAATTCCTCTTCTTTTTAAATGTGAAAATTACAACCCTATTTATACTAATTAAAATATGAAATGAAAGGTCACAACATTTAATTCTATGCCTTTTCAACTACCATAATAAATGAAAAGCACATAAATACATAATTCCTTAAACATTTAATATTATGACTTTTGGGTTACCAAAATAACTCTTCAACTTCCAAGCATTGCATCTCTTCAACTTCTTCAATTGATTCAATTATGATTTCTTCATCCATATCATAATCTACTTAACTAGTTCATGATTAAGGCGAGCTCCACTCAGAGTCTTTAAACGCCACAATTGGTCACCTTTCAGAACTCAAATGACTAAGCCTAACTAAACGAGGAATATCTAGAAGTGCTTAATTACAAAACTTACAGAGCTTTGCGTTTAAGGGTGGCAATCTCTTGACGTCTAGTGCCCATACTTGTTCTCCTTTCGAAATACAAATGATGGAAGTTATCGCGCCAAGGTGAAGTTTGTCTCTAAACTCCTCTTTGTACCCGTTAGCCTTATCCTTGCTACTTGCCCTCTTGGATAGTTGGCGATAGACACTAGTCAAATGATAAATATAGCTCAACGAATGCGATAAAGGTTATAGCTAAACTTATTATCAAGAACTTATCACAAACCCAAACTATAGATTAACACATTGGCAAATGAAAAGCAAAGATATGATGTATATTGTTCATATTGTATTGTGGCCAAAAGTCCACATTCTTTATATCAAAGAATGTGGACTTTTGGCCACAATACAATATGAACAGTATACATTTCACAAATAATACAAATGTAGAAAGAAAAGAGAGTGGAAAGTATCACATGGGGAAAAAGTGAAAGATGGATTCTTCTCTACTCAAACTCTAAGCTCTTTCTATACAATCTGACCGAAGAAGAAGAAGAAGAAAAGTTCTTTACAGATGGTAGAAAGGTTATTCCTTTCCACCTCTCTCTAAGGTTTAGCCCATTCAAGCTACCAATTTTATTTGGTAGAGATGGAGCTCTTTTATAAGATATTTTCACGCGGGAAACTTCAATTCTTATAATCATGTTAGTGCCAATTGCAGCCTTTGTCAGGTCACATCAACATCAACTACCTTTCTTTTCCTTTAGCGAACTTCTTCTGGCATCATGATATGGCCTTCTCAGCTTTCCTTCTTGGAGATCCCTTGCAATTTGCTAGCTTCTCCCTTTTGTTTGCAAACTTATGTTAAAACATTGCAAATGAGGTAAAATAGGCATGAAGGCTAATGTAAAGTACATTTCTGAATAGTTATGGATTTTCAACATAAATTATGTGTTTTGACACTTTTACTTTGAATTTTGGCCACATTATTCTACCTAAAAGGGTATATTAATTTGTATTTCTACAAGTTATCATTTACATGCCAGACATCCCATGGTATTATCCTTCTTCTTCTTTATGTTGATGATATGATTATTACCATTAATGATCCAAAGGCCATATCCAATCTACAACATTATCTTGGTCAACATTTTGAGATGAAAGACCTTAGATCTCTCAACTACTTTCTTGGCCTTGAAATCTCTCGGTGCTTAGATGGTTATTTGTTGTCTCAAGCAAAATATGCCTTTGATCTTTTACCTCGCTCAAGAATTACTGAGTCCAACACAGCTTCGACATTGTTAGATCCCAATGTCCATCTAAACCCTTTTGATGGTGTTCCTTTTAAAGATGTCAGTTTATATCGACAACTTGTTAGCAGCTCATCTATCTAACAGTGACTCGTTCAGACATTGCATATATTGTTCATATTGTTAGTCAGTTTATGGCTGCTCCTAAACCATCCATTTTATTGTTGTTCTACGCATCCTTCGCTGTGTCAAGGGAACTTTGAGGCATAGTCTTCAGTTTTCTTCTTAATCCTCTCTTATGTTATCTGGCTACTCTGATGCAAATTGGACTAGGGATCTTACTGATCGAGTTTTATAAGAGGTTACTGTTTCTACTTAGGAGAATCTCTCATTTCATGGTGTAGTAAGAAACAAAGTGTTATTTCTCCTTCCAATACTGAATCAAAATATCGTGCTTTTACTGATGCTACTGTTGAACTCCTATGGCTCCGTTGGCTCCATATTGATATGAATTTCTCTTAACAGGTTCTCACCCTCCTTCATTGTGACAATCGTAGTGCCATCCAACTTGCTCACAATGACGTCTTTCATAAGCGTACAAAGCACATAAAAAATGATTGTCACTTTATTCGTCATTATCTCTTGAGCAACAATCTTCTTTTATGCTCTGTCTCCACTACTGAGCAACCAACAAATGTCTTCACCAAAGCTTACCATCTAATCACTTCAGCCAGTTACTTACCAAACTCAAGCTGACAGTAACTCTACCACCTTGAGTTTGAAGGAGGGTATAAATGTAAATTATTATTTTTAGAAGTAAATTTAGTTGTTGCCTTATTATCTTGTATTAAAATTGTATTTATTCCCTAATTCTTGTAAAATAAAGACACATAATATTTTATCAATAAAATATTTCTCCACAATAACATTGAAAAGCATATAGATCAACAATTCCATGAAAATATCAATTAATATGCATAAGTAATTTCATTAACACTAAAAATTAAGAAGCCTAGCTACCCATTGTTTCAAGTGTCATAATATCTCATAAAAAGGTATCAACAAAGCAGAAAAGAGATAGAGAAAAATCAAAGAATAACAACTTCCACAGCCTTGATTGTCAATAGAAACCTCAAAGAATACCTTGATGATCAACCTGAAAATACATATAAATCCTCACTCTTAAACTACTTTAACATTCAAAACAAAGAGAAAATTTTATGAAAAGTGGGGGAAGGGAGACATGGAAGTGAGATAGGAAGAAGTTGTAATGAGATGAGATGCTTGAGATGAATTGGAACTCAATTTTTAGGTGTTGTAGAGGGACTAATGTCGCCACTCTATAAGTAGTGTTGCAATGCTATTAAGAATCTTACCAGTTGCATTGTCGTCCGCTACAAACCAATTTTACTATGTTTGTCGCACAGTGTAGCCACGCTGAGGGACCATGTTGCTACGTTATCCACTTTCACACATACTCACTGCACGAATGGAATAGCTATTAAATTGTAAAATCTTGTGTGGCATCACAGCGTTATAGGTATCATTGCAACCTTAAACTTCTTTCAAGGGCATTTTTATAAGTCTGTGTAATTTCTTCATTTTTGCTTTAATTTGATCTAGTTTTGTCTGATTTCATCTCTTTTGCTCCCAATTGATAAATAAGCCATAATTTACTGAGAAACACTAGCAAACACACATTAAATCTAATAAAATTAACTCTAAATAAGAAGTAAAAATAAGCACATTTCATACGCTTCTCAAAAGTCACTATAATTGAGGAAGCTTTATACATCTCATCTATAAAAGTAGATGAACTAGTTGGGTCACTTTTAACTTTTGAATTATCATTTGAGGAAAAGCATAATAAAAAGAGAGAATTTTCCTCCAATCTATTTGTGTTGATGTCAATGAATGTTCACAAAACTTTGATGAGGCTTTTACATAATCATTCTCTTTGCTTTCTAAGCAATTCAGTCGGGTATGAAATTATTTTGTTAGAAGATCAGGAAACTCTCATTCAAAGCCTCTGAAGTTCAATGGAAGTTATTTCATGAAACCTTATCTAAACACTCAAAGTTCTAAAAGAAAAAAAATGAAAAATCTAGTAGCTCTAGTTTTTCTAAGATAGACAAGTCCTTTAAATGCAGAGAGTGCAAAGGTTATTAGCATTTTCAAGTTGAGTGTCTAAGGTTTTTGAAAAACTAGAACAAAGTTTATGTTCATATGTGATCACATGTTGATTCGATGAAAGCAGTAACTCTGACGTTAATGTTAAAGCTCTTGTTTGTAACATATCTTCAAACACCTCTTCATATGAAGATCCTAATTTTGAAGTCTATTAACTTCTCTTAGTAGGCTTGGGTTGTTAATGGACTAAAAAGTCTAGTTGCGATAGTTGGCTAATTAATGTTGTTTTGTTAGTCTCCCTCTGAAATTTTAATTATGATTATTTGTTAAACTTGGATTTATCTCGTGAGAAGTTGTTTAGTGAAGCGAGAAAATGCTAGCGATAATGTATTGGTTCATCTTCTTCCCAACACTTCACAAACTGTTCAAACCTTGTGCTTCAATTTTAATCCTTGCATGATACGTACTCGATAGAAAGCATATGTGCTTAATTCGAAAAATCTTTCGTTACAAGCAAAAAGTCAAGAGAAAACTTATGATTGGAGAAGATTTTATTGAGGACCACCTTGTTACCCTTGGCACTGAGATTGTTGGCAAGGAATTCAGTTCCCAGAAAATATGTTCTCACCAAGCCTAAACATTGAAGTATCTTCAGTCAAATGTGTGTCCATCTGATGAAGAGAAAACCCAAATCATTGTGATAACTACTGCTTCCTTGACCCCTTATGATTTGGTTGATCCAAGTATTATTATTCTTCCTAAAGAAGATAATCTCTCCTCCACTAATGTTTTGGAAGCAAAGAAGTCATTTATGCTTCTTTGTTTGTTAATGAGAATGTCTTTCGAGACTCTACTAGTAATTGAGAGGGTTTTTGTGAAATTTTACCATTTGGGTTTGTGATTATCCATACCTCTTCTGCTATCGTGAATGCTTAAAATGTTGTTAGGTCTAGTGTTATTACTTTTACTATGACAATTGACTCTAAAATTACACAAAAAATGTTGACTCTTATGTAAATGTCTTTGATGTTCAAAAGAATGAAAAGGTTGTATTTGGTTCCAAGAATGATGATATTTCTTTTGTTTGTGTTGCTTCCATTGATGTGGTGAGTAAAAAAGAAAATGACATGGTGAAAACTTTGACAAAGTTTGGTCCCTTCTTGCCTAAGCTTGTAAGGAAATTTATTGTCAATTTTTTCTCCTTGATTTGATGATGTAAACTCTTTTGAGTATTGATAAGTTCATGTTCATGGTCATAACTTCATCTTCGCAAATTCTATTCTCAATAAGTATAGGAAAAACTGTTTACAGTGGATTACATGAATTGAGGTCTTTAAGTGCATAATATGCAATATTGTTTCTGAAGGGATAAAAGCCCTTGGCAGCGGAAGATTTTACAGAACAATACCTCAATTTAATTTGAAAATTCCAAAATACTAGTACATTGACAAAAATAATTAAGAAATTAGTTTTCTTATTAAGACTTAAAGCCTAAACGTGCTTACTAATTATAAATTAGAGAATGAAAAACTTACGTAGTTTGATGCCTCTTAATCTACTAAAGCTCCAAATTGCGACATCACCTGTCAGAGACCTTTCTATCCTTTGGGATGAGATTGGCTTGTGGGAACAATTGAGTGAAAAAAAGTTTAGAGATTTTTTAGATAAACTATTTTGTAGAAAAGCAAAATCACCCGTTTCCGAAAAACTATTTTCTTATTTATAGCTCTCTTTCCTTCTTGGAGTAGGAAAGGGAGTAAGAGAGAATCGTGAGATTCTAATAATTTAAAAAATACTAAATTAATAAAAATTTCAAATCAACTGATTAATTATCCATCAATCAATTAGTTAATAATTAATTAAATCATATTTATTTAATATTTCATTTAAATCTTACTTAAGGAATATTTCTCCAATATCTTATCATTTTATATTAATAAAATAAAATAAAACTATTAATTATTTTATCAAGTAATTAATAGCTAAATTAAATATCTTATATGTAACTTAAATTAAATTTGAATCTAAGTTTCTCTCATAACAAATAATTTTAATATGAATCCAATTCATATTAAATTAATATTTAAACTCATTCAAATATTTTATCTTTCATAAATTAATTTTGCATCATATCTAAAATTAAATTTATATAATAAAGTTTGATAAATTTTATATTATAATGCACCACTATACATTATACTAATTCCTAAAATAAATTAGAACATTTCAAATTAGAACCAATATAAATGAATCTTATTACCCTTTACGAGCTAGGAAGGGGACCTAATAAACCTACAGATTAGAAGCTATAACGATATGAGATTAATTGGCTAAACTCATTAACCACATTAATCAATATTCGTTACTTGTGTGTACACTCCACTAAAGACTCACAACTTAACTCTTCTCACTGTAGATATATTTTTGTGTTCATGGATATAGATCGATATCAGTAAGTTAGTCTTCACGAGTGTTTGTAACATTAGTTGGGTCAAATTACCATTTTACCCCTTGATTACCTCTAGTCCTTAAATATCAGTGCTCCTCTAATGAACAACCTATTTATGGTTCAATCAGTAAACAGAAACCCCTCTCGTGCCATAGAGAGGGTAGGACCTTTGTTCAAGTCCCAAATATACCATTTAAAGGAACACTCATCTACTTAACCTGAAGTTGAGAATGAGTGAATTTCATCTTGTGTAATTATGTTCTCAACTCCCCACTTGGTCTTGTCAAAAGGATAAACATATTGAGTTGGCGATTTGGCCACTCTCATCTGTACAAATCAAAGGACAAACCCTCGCGAATAGAAGTTCATAATACACTTAAGATTAAGACTAAGTTACCTAGGTTATCCTAATGAAATAGAAACCTAACTAGTTAACAGAGTTACATCTAGTGGTTAC
>JBBPDI010000002.1:4680186-4693786 GCA_037974545.1 Cucumis variabilis
GTTATTAAAACTAAGGCTACTCTTCTGAAACTCGGGTGTAGATTTCCAAATATTAATCCTGAACGTGGAACTGGACCTGTGGCCGGCACGTTGCTGGTGTGGGTAATCTCAGTAGGAGAATTTGCATGAGGAGCACTCTTGCTGCGCCTCAATCGTCTTTTGCTTCTAGGAATATTTATTGCCCTTGTTTCTAAAGTATTAGATGATGTTGGTAACAGTGGTTGCCTGGCGTCTTGGCTACCCATTAAGATAATTCAACAAACTACCAATAGCTACCTGCATCACCACAATAATATTCAAATCGAAGTTACTCAGTTTATTCCTCAGCGTTAAAATTCTGCGTTACAAAAACTAGAAACATCATCATTCAATGAAAGACATGGATGAAAACAGAGCAGTTTGGAGCTTCTACACTAAGGAGAGTCAAAAGACCAACATAACAAATGATTTCATTTCCAGTTAGTTTCCATTTTAATTTTGTAAGAACTTTCATAATGGCATTCAGCCTAAAATGCCAGCTCATTCTGCAAAACCAGCAAGACTTGAACCTTTGGAATGATTATCTGCCTCAAATTCAAGGATAAAACCTCTTCAAAATATCAGCAAAATGAAATCCAATTACAGGTTCATCCTAAATACTATCAAAGAAGATTTCACTACCAAAATGTATCAATGTTCAGAATGGAAAATCTCTCTCTCTCATGTTTTTCCCTTGTGAATTCTCCAATTTTAAATCTCTTTGATTAGTCTTCTTGACCCTAGTAATGAGAATCATCGTTCTTTATGAATTTTTATTTTCTTTCTAAAGAAAACAAATTGAGAGAAAAAAGGTAAGATATCAAATTAGAGACCACATAATTTTTCAATCAAGGAGGGCAACATTATACACCATATATGTGTCCCTGCCTCAGAATTATGTATATCTACTGTTCCTTCCAAAAACTCTTTGTCCAATTTCAGTTTGTTCACGTATGACGTATGTGTGACTGAAACTTTTCAATCAATTTTCTCAATAAAGAATGAAATCTACTGTATTGAACATACTGTCCCAAGAAACATAACTATTACAATCATAACTTTCATACCTGTCAACATCTAAATTTAGAATATAATCAAACAAAGTCCTTTTGGGAGGTAGTCAGCGAATTCCAATCTCAAAGCTAATTCCAGTGCTCAGTTCAGTTGAAATTTCGAGTACAGTATGCCTTTTTTTAACGTTGTTGATATTATGCATCAAATTCACAAGCATAACAACTTCCAAAAATAAAAAAGAAAGCACTATGTATAGCATCCGAGTCAAATATATGCGAGAGATTGAAGACATACATATAGATCCTCCCATCCACAGGCTTGGCAACAATTCAACAAAAATTCAAGCACTAATTTCGACCATCATCCACTATTTCCATGATCTACAAAGAAACCAACTCCCAATGAACACAAATAATTAACAGAAGAAAAAAACTCTACAAAAGAAGCCATAAACTCGATAATTATGCCGTAGTAGAGTTATGAACACAAACTGAAGCTTCCATTGAGTTTGTGAAAACTGAAAACGGAGATCTCAGAAAAGATTTGGTTAAGCTAATAAGCAGAATTACAGCAAGATCTGAAAAGAACTGAAGCTTACAGTGAAAGGGGTTGAACTAGAATCGGATTAGCATTCGATTTGGAGAAAGTTTGAGGTCGAGATGCTTGTAAATACTTCGCTTTCGATTTTGCTATCCTTGTTTGAAAATTGTGCTGCTCTAAGTTTGTTTTCTGGTTGAATTGGATTGAAGAAATTAGCAAATTATGATTAGCGGCGAATGAATGCATCTCCGTTTTCATTCTTACCGCTTGATGAATTGAATAATACAAAATTGGTTGAATTCAACGGAAAGATTTAAAACGACCATGTTGGTGTGGATGGAAATGTGGAGAGGTTTTTACAAATATCGATCAAACGAAAGTAACATTTAGTTCATGTTTACCGAATTAGAATGAAAATCGGTGTAATTGACTTCGATTGATGATGATTACCAATTGTACTAAACTTAATCGCAAACCCAATTCAACTGTTTTCCCATGTTTACTTATAATTATAGTTTTTATCAAATTTGCCATCTCTACCTTGATTTGTGAGGGATTAAAATTAATAATTTTTTTAGTTGTAACAATCATACCATATAACTATAGCGATAATTATAATGATACGGTATAATTCCTATGTGTAACCTAATTGAGCACCTACAACTCATCATTTTCTCATGTAATTACAGGATACAAGTAAACAAAATCAAAAGTAATCAAATTATACCGCTCATTTTTTTTATTCACTTAAATGTGGTCTTCCTTCAATTTCTAAGTTTTAAAACTTTACTTTTAAATTTGTGACAATTTAGTTCCTAATATAAAAAAATTCATCAAAATTATATATATCAAATTAGACTTTGTATTTTATAAAAACATTGAATCTCTAATTAATTTATCGATAATTTATGCTAGAAATCTCATTAAATTTTAACGTTAATTTCTACAATAGAGACTAAATCGTTACAAATTTTAAATTACATGGACGAAATTATCCTACAGTAAAGTTTAACTAAATTGTTACAAAGTTGAAAGTATATAAACTAAATTTTTGTTTCTATCAAAGTTAAAGGACTAGAAGTGATTTTTAGTCTAAAAAAATATTTAAATGGTTACATAAACATTCAATGTTATAAGGGGTGTTTGATATGGAGATAATTGAATCAAGTTAGTAATAATTATAGATAAGGATTATAATAGTTAACTTGTTTAGGGTGCATAGTTAAATTGGTTTAAAAAAAGTGTATATTTAGATTGCATAGTTGAATTGAGGGGAGTTATGATACCTAGTAAACTTTTCTTATAGCTAAATAAAACATCATTTTTTTTATGAATTTTTGTTTTTTTCTTTTTTTTTTCTTTACCTAACTTTTTGTTTTACCATTTAACTCATACGTTTTCAAATTATTAACCAGATGTATGAACTTAATTAAATAAAAATACATTTGTTGGAATTTTTATATTTGTATATACATTATCGTACATATATTTTTCTTCATTGCTTTTATTCTTTCCTATTTTAAAAAGACCTTTATATTATATAAGAAGACCAACCTTGCATATATTTCAAGATAAGGGGAAAAAAAAAGTTAATTCTCTTACATTTAAGTTGGTATCGAAGGAGGTTTTTTAAGAAACTTCTAAAAAGATCCTAAACTTTAAATAAATAAATAAATCCCTTATCGCTCGTCGTCGTCGCCATCGCTCATCAGACCTTATTGAAAGCCATTTTCTTGTGTTTTCTTTTTGTAAGTTGGTAGATTTTTGTGGTTTCTTATTTTTCATTGTCGATTGCCCCTTTCTATGTCGTGAGTCGTTGATTCCACCACCCTCCGCTGCCACTAAAACCCTTATTGTTGAAATTATAGGCACATCCTACTTTCGATTAAAGGTATTGTCATCAGTAATCAAAGTCATCGACGACTCTGTTCAGTTACTCTAACTCGGTCGGTTTACTTATCTGGTTTTGGTTTGACTACTTTTGGTTTGTTAATCTATACAGCCCATTATGTCACAAGAGCAAATTCATCAAATCCTTAAATCGTTATCCACCAATTTGTCGTCTAATAATTTTTGTGTTTCTGTAACACACAGGTCACTATCCTAAAGCCCTCTCTAGTAATAATTTTCCCCGTGGATTATTAATTCTGAAGCTTCAGATCATATGACTAGTTCTTCTTCTGTCTTTTATTCATATTCTCCATCATATTGCAATGAGAAAATTATAATGGAAGGTTTTTTTTATTGCAAGAAAAGGAACCATTAAATTGACTAACAACATCTATGTATTGTTCTTCACGTTCCAAAATTAGTTTATAATAATATATTTGTTTCTAAAATATTTAAAGATTCTAATTGTCGTGTGATATTCTTTGAAACACACTGTATTTTTCAAGATCAGAAACCAGAGAAGATTGGGAGTGATAGGGTGCTAGATGATATCTACTACTTTGATAAAGGTTCTTTTACCTATAAAATAACTCTAAGTACTATCAGTTCTCTTTCTGCTAAAGAATAGGTTACACTTTGGCATCATAGATTAGGACATCATCTCAGTTTTCCTTATCTCAAACATTTGTTTCTATATTTATTTAAGAGGGGTGATGGTTCATCTTTGAATTGTGAAAGTTGTATTGGTGCAAAAAAAATTATCATTCAACATATGTTCCAAAATCTTACAAAGCTACAAAACCTTTTTATTTCGTTCATAGCAATGTTTGGGGTCTGTCTAAAATTGCAACTCACAATGGAAAAAGATGGTTTGTTACTTTGATTGATGATCATATTTGTTTATCTTGGGTTTATTTAATGCAAAAAAAAATATGAGGTGAAATACATTTTTACAACAAGACTAAAACCCAATTTCAAACCAAAATTTGCATTTTACACTCTAAATAATGGAAATGAGTACTTTAGTGACGCTTTTGGTGATTTTTTAAAGACACAAGAATTATTCATCAGTCTACATGTCAGGATACTCCTCAATAAAATAGGATTGCTGAAAGAAAAAATAGGCATTTACTCAAAGTGACACATGCTATAATGTTTTCCATCATGTTCCTAAATTTTTATGGGAGAAGCAATTCACACCGCTACCTACCTGATAAATAGAATGTCGAGTAAGATTTTAAATTTTAAAACTCCCATCAATTGCCTTAAAATTGTTTTCCCAACATCTTGTATATCTTATGAATTACTTCTAAAACATTTTGGGCATACTACTATGTTCGTATACCTAGTCATTTTTTTATCTAAACTTAATCATAGGGTTGTTAAATGTGTTTATGTGAGTTACTCTTAAAATAAAAAAGATTATAAATGTTTTGATCCTCAGACAAAAAGATTCTTCATGAGTATGGATGTGTCTTTTCTTGAAAAGCAACCCTACTTTCCCCAAAATTCTCTTCAAGAGGAGAAACCTAATTTTGTAGAAATCTTTTGAGATATTTGTATTCCTCTTTCCAATTCCGATGTTATTAGTTTTATGATGCCAAACACATAAACTTCTCAATCAAGGGGAGAAATTCTATAAAATGATCATATTGATCAAGTTCCTAAGTTAAAGTTTTATACTAGAAGAAATTTCAATCAAAGTATAGCCAAGACAAGATAGATGATTCTTCGCATAGCCAATCTGAGACTCTAACAAATAAAATAGGTAATCCTTCTTTCATTCTTGCCCCTATAACTATCCAAAGTACTTTGCCTGTTATGTCTGACCTCGATGTTCCCATTGCCCTTAGAGAAGGTGTTTGAAGTTGTACCAAATACCCTATTGCAAACTTTATGTTGTATAAAAAATTGTCAAATAGCCATAGAGCCTTCATATCCAAGATAGATGACTTGTTTATTCCAAAGAATATACATCAGGCTTTAGGTGACCTAAATTGGAAATTAGTGGTTATGGAAGAGATGGATGCTCTAAAACAAAATGGAACATGTGAAATAGTAGAGTTGCCTAGAAATAAGAAACCAGTGGGTTGTAAATGGGTGTTTACCATAAAATGCAATGTTGGAGGTAGTATTGAAAGATACAAGGTAATTTTAAAGCAGAATTTAGAGCCTTGACTCATGAAATTTGTCAGGGCATATGGATAAAAAAAAGATACTTGAAGATCAATTGAAGATTTCATTCACCATACCTATAAGGATTTATTCTGACAACGAAGTTGCCATTTCTGTTGTCCACAATCTGGTTTTACATGATAGAACAAAATATATCGAGGTTGACAAACATTTTATTAAAGAGAAAATTGAAGTAGGAACAATATGTATTCCTTATCTATCTACACTTAGAGAAAATTGTCAATCTCCTAACTAAAGGTCTTCCAAAAAACAATTTTATTGATTGATTGACAAGCTGGCTATATGGAAGACAACTTCAAACCAGCTTAAGGGGGAGTGTTGGAATTTGTATGTATATACTTATAATTGTTCATATATTTATTATATTCTTTATTGTTTTTATTCTTTCCTTATTTGTAAAAGGTCTTTCTGCCATATAAGAATATCAACCTTGCATATAAATAAGATAAGAGAAAACAATTTAATTCTCTCAAATTTAAGTACATTTTATTTGTTTGTTTGTTTATTTATTAGGGTTTAGGGTTTAGGGTTCATCATCAGGGTTTAGGGTTTAGGGTTCATCATCATCATCATCATCCATCATCATCATCATCATCATCAATTGTGAGGATTCTGCTTGAGTAAATTGATATGCTTGTGAGTAAGAAGTTTTAGTTTGAGGGAGAGTGGCTTGTTGCTTTTTCTCATTCTCATCTTTTTCTTTCTTTTCTCCTTTCATTGCTCTCTATTTTCTTTTTCACTTTCTTTCTCTCTTTTGCCTTGTAGGAATTCTCTAGTGAGATAATCAGGAAGAGAATTGGTACTGCCTTTTATCGCCTCAATTTTGAAATCAAAGCAAGAGAGTATTGCTTGCCATCTGGCAAAAATTTGTTTAGACACCAAATTTTTAACATCCTTTTGTAAAACATTTGTTGCTGCTTTGCAATCAACACATATTAAAAAGCTTTTATTTATCAAGTCACTTTGAAATTTGGAAGTGTAAGGCCTAGTGTGAGATAAATAAATCAACTTCTCCACCAGGTACTAGTATTTCTCTTCATCAGTAGGAGCTTTGTCACCTGGGTTCACGAGTTTAGCATTAAACTCAATAGGCATATCAGCAGGACGACATCCCATCACGTCTATTCCAGCTAACAAATCATGGGTATACTTTCTCTTGGATACAAAAATGCCCTCTCTAGATCTAGCAACCTCCATCTCAAGGAAGTATTTTAGATTTTCCAAGTCTTTAAATTCATACTCATCCAACATCTTCTTTTTCAGTCGGATGATCTTGTCATACCCCACTCCACACGCATCCTTACTCACCATGCGAGATGCGGTATGACTTTGAGTATCTTTAAAACGTTGAACGCCAAAGACACTCAACTTGAGATCCTTAAGCGTTGCTTAATTGCCTAATCGTTTTTCTTTGTCTTAACTAACTTGCAAGAAATCTTTAGGCGATAAACAAATTTAACACAATAGATGGAACCAAAACCAAAAATTTCTTACTAAAGTTATGCAATTACAACATTTTACAAGAATACATAACAACACTTAAGCTTAAACTAAACGCCTTGATAGTCTCTTCTCGCCAAGCAAGCCTTTCACCTTTTCCTTATTTTGGCCTTAACGTCTGATACTTGGAAGGTAAAACTTAAAACATAAGTCAAAGACTTAGTGAGGTTTTTAAAAAATCCTTTTCGTGAAATAACATTTTGTAAATCATTGCTCACATCATATCGTATAAGCATACATTTCACATAAACACACATTAATCAACAGTCATTCCTTTCGCCAAGGACCTAAATCATTCTCTACACAAAGACTCATCATCTCACATTTAGACTACTGAGATGGCCTTTTCATCATCAGCATTCGAGAATATCCTTACTCATTTCTTGTTGCTCCGACCAAGAAGCAATGCACATCTTTTATACATTGTCACGTCTCATTTCATCATGCAACGCTTTTATACATGGTTGTCTTTCTCTTTATGTGCATATAACAATTAGCTCATTGATAGGAAGCAAACTAATAGTTTGAACACCGTTTTTCAATCATTGAAATCACATAAAATATGCTTTAAACATAGTATAAGCTTTTCATTTGAAATCTCTTTGGAAACATTCATATTGAAATCATCATTTCAAATCAATAAAGGCCTAATAAGGAAAGCTTTTAGCATATAAACACTTGGAAGAAAACATTCACAAAAACTTTAGCCGCCTTGAGACCGAAATACTCCTTTACTTATTCTTCTTCTTCTCACGTACCACTTCAACACTTAGCTTTTCTTCTCAATTTTTCAGAGTATTAATCCTATCTGGCTTGATCCCCTATTTATACAATTAAGCTCTAAAACAACTTAGTCACCCTTAAACTCTTATAAATTTGTCAGCTTCTACTCTTAGTGGTATACTGATAACTTGTAAAAATATAAGTAATTATGGTCTTTTAGGTAGAATAATGGGACCGAAATGCATGATAAATGTGTCAAAATGCATAACTTATGTTGTAAATACATAATTATTTAGAAATGCACTTACATGAACTTCATGCCTGCTTTTATCCCATTTTCAATGTCTAAACGCATAATTATTAACCAAAGAACAAGTTGGCAAATCACAGAGGAACTTGCAAAGAAATAAGGCGAGAAGACCAAATCATTACACGAGAAGAGGTTTTGCTAGAAGACAAAAGTGGTAATTGGAGCGATGTGACTTGACGAAAGGGACATCTTTCGAAACTAACATGGTCAGGATGATAGATTTCTCGCCAGACATCTGCATTGACCGGTCATTCCTAGAGAGTCGATGACAAGGATTAGCCTTACTACTAGTTGTAAAGTTCATTCTTTCTTCTTTGTTCAGTCTGTAAAGTGAGAGCTTGTAGCCTGAGTGAAGATGTCATCTCCCATCTCCCCTTAACTTGTATTTCTTTTCTTCTCTTTCCATTTTATTATTTCTTTACATTGTATTTGTTTATATTGACAGTGGCCGCAGGCCTTTATTCTTTAACACAATGTATATTTATACACCTCTATATCCATCCATTTCTTTATTGTTCATCTATCTTTTATGTTATTTATAGTTTAGGTTTATGATTCATTCTTGATAATTAAATAGTCTTTATTTATATTGCTTTTCACTTTAGTCGAGCTACATTCATCATTTGGCTAGTCTATGTCGCTAACTGTTTGAGAGAGTAAGTAGCAAGGACATGGCTAACACAAGCAAGGAAGAATTTTTTCAACCTTAGCGAGATAACTTCTTTCATTTGTATCCCAAAAGGCGAACAAGTGTGGACAATAGGCATCAAGAGGTTGATGTTCTTAAATGTGAAGCACTCTAAATAGTATAAGTAAACACTTCTAGATATACCTCACTAAACTAGTCTCAGTCATTTGGATCCTGAAAGGAAACTAAGTGTGGAGTTCAATGAATGCAAGAGGACCACGTCTTAATCATGAGATATTTTAGCGAGTCATATTGCATTGAGGTGGTCGTATAGCTTATTCGCCTGGTAGTATAAGACCTTCCTTCAAACCTTTCCTTAACGCAAGTTAATTCATTCATTCCTCCATTCAAACAACAACCCTCATTAAATTAACTTTACAACATCTCTAGGATACTTTAGGTAGTTTTGATTCTTTTTATATTCTTTTAACTTATTTGTCACAACCCCTAGTTGATAAGTAGACCCTAGAACTAAGCTTTGATATCAATTTTTTGTATTCGACCCTAGATCACCCAGGTAAATCTATTGCTTCACTTACACTTACGCAAGCAATAGAAAAACTTGTACTTTACGGACTTAGAAGCAGGTGGTGGGGACATTGGGAGCATTTTAAATGCAATGATCATGTTAACTCGCATGATAAGAAGGATATTGGAGGAGCATTTTGCATGTAATGATCCATGTTCAATCACACGTCATCACACCACCAAACAAAAAAATAAACGGCCATTCTACAAAAAAATACCCACAAACCAAAAAGTAAGAGGTGTAATACAATAACAACAAGCATATACATGTAAACTTAAGGTTTAACTTAAACATGCTTAGTTTAAACTTCTACACGTGACCCATTAAGTATACTTAGGACATTTTTGGAAAGCTTTCTTACTTCTTCTCGTCTAGTTTTTCCTCTAGCATAACACCTTAATCGCATAATACATTTAACCTTCACACGTCTTATCGCATAACCCTTCTCGTGAATTAACTTAATTGCTAACTCTTAACGCGTAGTCTTACTTCATCACCAAGTTTTAATTTCTTTTCATAGCCTTTTATTCAAAATGCCTATTTCTATACTTAACCAAAATTTTATCCTTCTACCTTAGATACAGGTCTTACAGATCTCAACAGTGTCATTCCCAGATAACACAATGTCATTAACGTAGACTACTAGAATTGAAATTTTCCCAACCTTGGAGACTTTTGTGAACAAAGTTTGATCAAAGTGCTCTTGAATTTACCCTTGGATCTTGACAAAGATGGTAAATCTGTCAAATCAAGCTCTCGGTGACTGTTCAACCCATAAAAAAACTTCTAAAGCTTGCAAACCCAATGGTCAAATTATACTTCAAATTATGAAGGAGATCTCATATACACTCCTCTTCTAAAATCTCCATTCAAGAACGTGTTGTTAAGATCTAGTTGATATAGAAGTCAATCTTTATTCACAGCAATAGACAACATGATCCTAACAATGTTTAACTTTGCAATAAAAGAAAATGTCACAGAGTAGTCAACCCCATAAGTTTGAGTGAGCTCTTTTGCAACTAACCTGGTCTTGTGTCTGTCAAGAGTTCCATCTTCTCTGTACTTGAGAGTAAACACTCATTTGCATCCCACAGTTTTATGTCCCTTAGGAAAACTGCAGAGCTCCCAAATCTTGTTCTTTCTTAAGGCCTCATCTCTGAGGGGTGAACTTGGTTTGGTTAGGGTCATGGCTATGAATGTAGGTTGTGCACCAAAACACTCGAAGGGGAACATTAGAAATGAGACAGGTAGAGGAATGAGTCTCCTTGTGTTTCACGATGTGATAAAAGTCCTAAAATATGGAAGTGACCTTGGATTTTTCGGAGATGAGAAATATCCAGATCATACGAGTATATATGGTTATCAATGAAGGTCACAAATCATCATTTCCTAGAAGGTTGTGATAAAAATGAGACTCGATGTTGTTTAGCCCAAAAAAGAAAACACATCATCATTTAAGACTGAAAGCATTATATAAGGTTTTATTAAAGAAACCTATATATGAGATGAGAAATTCAAACTTTTGACATTTTAATCGATGATATATTATTTTATAATCAGTTAAAATATACCCATATGCAAAAACATTATAATTGTTGTAAAAATGAGACAAAATTAGAGCACGAAAAACAAGAAAAGATAATATTAAAATAATATAATATATAAAATAAATAAAGAAATTAAGGAAATTAAATATTTAAAAATTTAAAAATTCTCAAAGTAATCCACTATCTCTCATTTCTTTGAAAAATCCTCCGATATGAGTGTATCCATGTACTCCACCAACTTTCATTATTTATAGATAATTTGGCAAGTATGAGATGGGTTATATAGCGGCTAAGTGATGATGTCTTCCAGACACATGTCAAGAGTTTAGATGATTAAGGGAATAACACATAATAAACACTAAACTTAATAATGGATGGGCATCTGTATTAATGTATAATATATAATGATCATGAATAAACAAATATTTATCTTTTTTGCTATTAGAAGCTTTGGGTGGGGCAATCAAAACTTTTTTACTAATCAAAATTCCTTCCCATCCCTTCCCTTTTAAAAATGTTCTTGGTGTTCGTTGTTTGTTAGGTGAATAGATCCATACTTCCCATTATTCCCGCTAAAGGCTAAAGAGGACTTTGACACACCACATTTTATACATATTATCAAAATCACTTCAATAATAATAATATAAAATAATACTAACAAAATAATAATAATAATAATAATAATAATAATAATAATAATAATAATAATAATAATAATAATAATAATAATAAAATATGAAGATAAATATAAAGTCAAGATCAAAATTCCCCAAAAAGAAAATATGCCACTTGTCAACAGTAGAACTGTTCTCCCTTCTCCCTTCTAATTCTCCTTCGTTTTTATTTTTTATTTACTTTTAGTTTCGTGCATTATTTAATAACAATTGGGAGCAATAAATAATAATAATAATTTAAAAAAAAAAAGGAGATCTAATTTTTATTTAGGAGAAGTGGTAGTTGTTACTAAAATAAGGTTTCAAAGTTATATTATGAGAATTAGTTTGGGCATCATAGGAAAATGCTTAGACATAAAGTCTTTTTGCTACAAAAGACAACCACTATTCTTTATATATATCACACTAATTGATTAGTTTCCAACCAACTATAACCAATAACCCATATTTCTTTTTTCTTTCTCTCTTTAGCCACACATGTACACACCTCTCTCTCTCTCTCTTCTCAAAACCCTCTCATTTTAATTAATTTTGAAGGTGACCTATTGAATAAACGAGTCCAGTGCACCTCAAAAATATCAGCAAATGAAAATGAATTATACTAGCTATGACTCTTCATTTAAGTTCGTTACCATTACATTCTTAATAAGCTATCATGCATCTCTCAATGTTCCACTTCCACATTATAAGATCTTGATTTCTGGCCCTAATTAATTCAATTTAGTTTAGAAAATATTTATGTACAATCTAAGTTGTTGCCGTTTGATTTTAGGTCCTTGTTCATTATTATTATTATTTAATTAAAAATGAGTTTATGGGGTTAGAGAGAAATCTCCAAACATTTGAATTGCCCTCCTAAAGGGCAATCATTAATCATCACACAATCCTAATGTGGGTGGTTTGAAGTAATTAAGGATTTATCTCATAAAATAAGTTTCATTTTACGATAGCCATTAAATCGATTTTTTTATATTTAAAAATTAAGTTTATAGACACTACTTAATATCTTGTATAGTTATAAAAAGTGGTCTAACATTTGAAAATTTAAAAAGTAATAATAATTTTAGAAAATAAAAGATTTCAAGAACTTACTATATATGCACACATGTACAACTAATAATTTCATATTGCCTAGAAAAAGAATATGAAGATCATTCTAAAGAAATTATGAGAAAACAATCGTAGATTTAAAAAAACAAAAAATAAATAAACTTCAATCCTATTTGATAACCAAATGACTTTTTTTCATTTTAAAAGATCAATGTTATACTAAGTAAGTACAAAACACCCAAGCTAAAATACGAAAAAGAATAGATTTTATTTTTAAAATTGGACAAAAATTCAAGTGTTTTTTTTTATTATTATTATTTGTAAAGAAATATGAAAACATGAGTATGGAAATGAAAAAAGAAAGAGAGATTTGAATAAGAGAAAACTAAGGTGGAGATGGTTTTAAAGGAGGAGCAAAAAGGGTGTTAAAGTAAATTCACTACAACCCACCAAAAAGAAGTTCAAGGTTCTGTTCTCTATATAAGCCAACCCACCATCTTGCCCATCTCCCATCATAATATCCACTTTTTCTCACCAACAAAACACACACTTCATCTTCCTCTTCCAAAGATTGAACAAAAAGAAAAAGAAAAAAATCAAAACCATGGATCAAAATGGAGTAGTACAATTCCAACAGTACCAAAAGACAGGCATAGGAGATCAAAAGAAGATGAAACCCACCTCTCATCAAACACTAAAGAAGGTAACAAAATTACTTTTTTCAATCTCTCTGTTCTCCTTCTTCATCACAAACCTTCCATTTCACTTCCATATCATCTCTTCCCATTTCTTCAACCAACCAATTGACAAAAACTCCATGTTCCTCCTCTGTAACGCTCTCCTCGTTTTCCTTGCAAATTACTCCGGTCTCTTCAAATCCCTCTCTTCTTCTTCTTCTTCCACCAAACATCTCGACACCAA
>JBBPDI010000002.1:4733725-4758783 GCA_037974545.1 Cucumis variabilis
GTCGTACCGTAAGGGTGTCCTACGGGATTACCACCTATTTATGCCTATGTGCCAGTTTTATGTGTGATTCGATAGATCACTTTATGTGTGATTCGACAGGATCACTTATAGCCCGACTCTCCTATAGGGTGTTCCCTTTCGAGTCACCAAGAGCTCAGTGGTGTCCCTAGTGGATCATTGGATAGCGTGACTTCGGGGACACAATAGTTAGACGGTACCATCTTGCAAGACTATAATAGAGATTTAACAAACATCTAGCGGGATTAATAGTGGGTCCCTTACTGAGTATAAGTTATACTCACCCTTTCTCTATGTTTAAATTTTACAGGCTAAGGTAAAGGAAAGTCAAGTTGGCGAATGACAAGGAGCGACCAGGGCTCGCCATAGGGGACAATCCAGTTTTCTTCCGCACTTACCAGTAATTTATGTTTAGAAATTTTTGAAACTCAAGTTTATTTCCAAGTATTTTCCTTAACTACATTTTGGGCCCAAATTAGTATTTCAATTAGTTATATGATTATTTACTAAATGATTTCATTGTTTTTTTTTTCCATATTTTACTATTTTCTTGTTTTAAAAATAAAAAAAGTTTATGTTTATCTAAATGGTAATGACTCCAGCTTAGTAGAAAAGTTTGGGCCGTTACAATAACCATAGCATAGATAAAGTTTTTACAAAGAAATTAAGTACATGAAACCTATTGAATTTCCCTATAGAGACAAATACAAGCAAAAATAGAAACTAAACCTTGGTAGTATATTTTTACAAAAGAACTAAATACAACAAGGTATTGTCGTGACTAACATAATTACAACAAGTCTTGTCACTAACCAAACATCAATCACTTGCTTAGTATCTTCATCACTATAGTATATCAATTGGATATTGGTGCAGGACCTAATAAAAACACAACAATTTTCAAGAGTTTGTTATCAAACTAAGGCAACAAATATAACCCTAATATCTTTTAAAAGAGCTAAAGATAATTCATAAAGTAGCCTTGTTTCTTTTCTTCTCAGCCTAGCTCAAAGTGTTTGTATGAGTTTGATATCAAACCAAGGAAACAAATATAATCGTTCTAAATGCAAGAATTTTAATACAACACATAATATTTTTAAAAAGAGCTAAAGGTAATTCACATCATAAAGTAACCTATAGTTTAGTTGAAAAAAGAACTTTACCAAGAGATTAGGTAAGTGGCACATCTCCAAAGGAATTTTCCTATCTTATTTGCATCGTCCTAACCTATTAGCTTATAGTCATGCAAGTTTCCTTGTATGCTTTCTTGACGCATTAGATAAACAAATGACACTCAAGAGCACAAAAGAGATCAAATTTCAAAAATGAGAATCAGTGAGAGATTAATTTCAAGATAGAAGAATTAGAAGCAAGCTATGAAAAGTTCTCATGATAGTTACCAAGACTTTCCAACTATAGAAATACTTCATAGCTAATGTCATTAAACATTGTTTAACAATATTACCTTGAAGCCTAATCACCAAGTGATGAGTTCATCATTCAAAGAATACAAAACAAGATATAAACCTATTCAGAAAATAGAAAAAGCAACAACAAATACATTTCTAATTAGTCACAAATCTCGTCTCATGAATATTTAAACCTATATGAAACTAAATTCAAACATCAATCAGAAAACTTACGCTAATTAAATAAATCTCCCACAATAGAAACTATTGAGCATTATTATACATAAGAGACCAAAATGGACATTATTATACAGTTAATTTTAAAAATACATGTGAGAGACAAAATATGATTTTATGTTAAATAAATTGTCTATCTTAAAAATATTCATAAATATTTCAAAACCTATTGCACACAATAATTAATATTTTGTCTTAAACATAAAATTAAAAGTTCACACACCTACTAAATATAAAACTTTTAGAAGCTCGTAGCATCTTTGTAAAAAAGCTTCAGTTCTACACTTTTCTGTCAGGTTAAACATGACCTTCAACAGATAAAACATACAGAAAATAACATTTGAAAAGGAAATGGGTCGAAAACATTGAAGGGAAAATGAGTAGATAATTGTTTAATTTGAGGAGCCTAACCATAGAACCGAAAAGATATGTCGTCAAAATGTAAAAATCATATGGATCACAATTTACCAAACAAAATGCAGGCAATGCCAAAACATCAACAAGAAACCACAAGAAACTAACCAGTCCATGTGTGCATATTTCAATAACTCTCATCATCAATTAAAAAAAGGAGATAATTAGCATGTTTATGACCATAATTTCTTTACCTTCTAGTGGAAATATATGGATATCCACGTCCCTATAAAAAAAGTTAGCATTTAAAAATGAGAAATTTCAAGTTTGTAGGACTTGAGGCATGCTCACCCTGATAACAATGCATTGGTTTCACTACAGAACCAGTCATTTGCTCAATACTGAAAAACTGCATGCTTAAAAAATAAAACACCAGATACTTTAAATGATCAAAGTGAAAGTTAGTATTGAGCTTCCATGAATAGTGAAACCAACTTTTATCACTGTAGCCTTGAACCAATTCTTTCTCTAAAATGAGTATGTAATCTGCAACACTAGCAATATCTACATATAAAAATAAAAAATAATCATAAAGCAAACAAAACTCGATCAAAATGCTTTCAAGAAGAGTAATACTTGGGTGCATCCAAAGACTCACACCACTCTCATTACATAACATAAAATATTTTATCCAACATCACTCTCATTATGAGCTACTTGAAATATTTTATCTAATCCCACTCAAGATAAATCACTCTGTCATTCATATCTCATTACTAAAAGATGAAATTTCCACTATCAATTCACAATAATTTATAAAAACACTTCCATATAAACTAATGATTGAGTTATTGAGTACTGTTAGTAATAACGTCATTCAAAGAGAGACCAAAAGAAAAAACATTTTTGATTAGGAATGTTACCAACATGCTCGTGTGTATAAACAGTTTTTTCTTTTGTTTGTCTAATGACTTTAATTTTCTAAGGTAAAGAGCAAATATTATATACCCTTAACCAAACCATTGCACAAATCTTGTATTTCTAACAAATGCTAGTGATTGAGTTATTAACTTATACTAGTATTATAACATCATTCAACATGAACAGACCAAAAGAAAAAAAACATTCTTGATCAGGAATATTACCAATTTACAGATTGAGCTGATCTATATTGAGGAATAACATAACCTTCAATGTTAATACTCAAGACATTTCCTACTTTTGATATAAGTGAGGTTGCCTTAGGGGATAGTGACTTCAATTTGCTTTTGGGAAGATTCATACATCAACACAAACAATTTGTACCCTTGTATCACAAAGTACATGAGGAACTGTTACCTTCTGTTTTGCAAGACTCATATTTTCTTTAACAAATTAAAATTGTCTAATAAATAAGAGTCATCATAATTAAGTAACCTAGAAGAAGATAAAGAGTTCATCTTGATATCAATACCCAAAACAGAGCCTCCATTTCTGGGAGGTCCCAAACTCTGGCAAGCTACCTAAAACCAACAAAATTTATGTGAAATGAAAAGTTAGAATGGAGGTGAAAGGTGGAGAAATGAAATCTGAAGTCAGGCACCGGGACGCAACCAAGGTCCAAGATGGAGGAGCATAAAGTAGTCAATTTGAATCAATTTTAATATGAAGCAACTGAAGAAATACATAATTGATGAGGGCTCGAAGGAGGAAAAACAAAGATGGGAAGTAGGGTTATCCCTTGAAGGTCGATCTTACAACATAGCCAAGGCATTGAGCCTCTTTGTAGAAGAAATCAAGTGTTCCTGCTCTACTCATTGAGAGGGGAAAATTACAGTTTTATAAAGGGATTCAACGGGATACGATCTGACAAGATTGCTTTCCACGCCTTGAAGTCCTAATCAACAGACGAATGGTGAGATTTGCGAAGTGGTGGCTCACCGCAGTTGTGCATCAGAGCATAAGACCAAAGAAGGGAGAAATCGTTGGAGATGAGCCATTCTTGCAGTCGTGAATTTGTGTATTATCGTCAATCGTAGAAGGGAGAACCATTGGGAACTCGTATTTATCGATGTGGTCGATGTTCGCCATCAGTCGTGGGGCTTCATCATTGAAGGAGAAATTGTAATGGTCATCAGAAGTGTTAGGGACAGCGGATTAAGGGCTACATTTTCAAACAACGGAAGTGAAGGGATTTTGAACAGAATGATTTCATTTTCGCAGGATATTGCGTGAAGTGTCTTAGGGCTTTTTCAAACAGAAACCAATATTCCGTGCATTTTCTTTTTTCTTTTTTAATTATTTAATAAAACTTGATGTTTTTAAAATGTCAAGAAAAAATATCACACTTGATGTTTAAAAAATGTCAAGAATATCGAATTTATAAATATTCTTGACGTTTTTAAAACTGTCAAGAATTTAATAGGTATTACTTGACGTTTTTAAAACGTCAAGGAAAAATACATATTTTTCACATTTAAAAAAGGTCAAGAAAGCTAAAATTTGCCCTACCTCTGCCTTTTCATAACAATTCTTGACGTTTTATCTTTGAAATTGTTGAATTTTATGTCCTAAAACTCGTAGTTTGTAATCATATTCTCTTCAATAAAATCGTTATTGATACTATAATCTTAAAGCCAATAAACAAAGGTCTCAAGGCTATTATTTAGTACACTTGAACTTTATGTGGAGACATAAGCATGGATCAAGTTTGAGTATATAGCCTAAATAGTCTATAGTATACGAAGACAGTTGGACCCCTTATTTTGGAGACACGATAGATACGGTCTGCTTTGTTGTTAGTACAAATGATGTGATCCTAAATCGTTCATGTAGAGACATGGAAGTGGAGGCATCCTATGTAAAGAGTTTACATAAGAATGGAACCATAGAAATAATCGCTTTTAGGTTATAACACCGCTGATTTTAATAAAATCAACTATTTCGTTTATAGATATTCAATGTAACTTAATCTTAATCCTGAGCTAACTATAAACTTCTGTTCACACAGAATTATCCTTAGATCTGCATAGGTGAGGGCAGCTCAATAGTGCTGGCCTAATAAGCCTCACAATTCAGGAATAAGACCGGGTGGATAGCTAGAGACGTAGAGTGTAAGATAGAATTCACTCCTACCCGTTTTAGGATTAGTAGATAGATTGTTCTTTAAGGACTGAATCTAGGTCTTGAACAAGGGGCTCGACCCTCTCATTGACCCGAGAGAAATTTGGTTTAAAGGTTGGACCTTAAACCAAATGTTCAATAATGGATCAGTGGGACTTAAAGAGAAAGATATAATCTCGGGGGTAAAACAGTACTTTGACCCAGTCGAGGTTATGAACAACCTGTGAAAGATTAACTAACTTATCATGGTTATATCACATGGACACAAATATATCTATAGTGAGGGGAGGCAACTACGAGACTTTAGTGGAATAATCCGTTAGTTAATGAAGGTTGATTAACTCGATTTAAAAGAGTTTAGCAGTTAATCTCGGATCGTTGGAGCCCATAATCTATAGGTCTATTAGGTTTTTTCGCTAGCTCATAAGGAATCAACTTAGAACATTATGATGAAATAATTTGAATTGTTCGAATTAAGTAAAGAGAGAGAAATCGATAAATATATTTGATATAGTCGTTACATAGAGCTTCATATTCAAATATGATTTATATATGAATATGGATTCATATTTGGAAGCTCAGAATTGATGAAAAAGGTCAAAGATGTAAAAAGTCAAAATGTTGACTTTTGATTTTGAAAATTCAAACTTTGACTGATTTTATATTAAAATATGATTTGAATTTTGGAAAAATAAATGCGGATTCATACTCAGGAAGTTGAAATTAGTCAAGACGGATAAAAGGGTAAAAAGTCAAAATGTTTACTTTTGACTTTTTAAATGTCAAATTACAATATTACCCTTGGAAGAACATTGCATGTAATTAAAAAATGACTTCATGTATGTGAGACACCTACTTGACGATATGCCAAGTGTGGAGAACGGAAGCTCACTACATGCAATTTTTGCATGTAGTTTGCTTATAAAAGGAGTGCATTGCAAATGTAAAATGAGACTTTTGGTAATTTTTTATTTTGTGATTTGGAATTGCAAAATTAAAACCAAAACTCTTTTTCTCTCCACAAGTTCTTCCTCCTAAATTCATCTTTCTCTCTATTTTCTCCACCGTTCAAGTCCCATAACTTGGTTCTAAGTCTAAAGAATAGCGAGTCAACACTAGTGGTAGTCCCAGCTTTGATTTTGTGAGGAGATTGTGAAGAGCACGTGAGAAGATTACAATAATAGAAAATCATCAAATGTGAGTTTTTCTACTAACTCTATTTAGTTTCATTTAAGGATTGTAATGCATGTTTGTCACTAAAGTGTTTAGTTGTAATTAGAGTAAAATCCGATCTTTACTCCGCTGTGCATTTCTACCGTTTCCAACAGAAATCACCCATTTCTTATGTTTTTTTTTCCAAAAACGTCAAGTAATTAAAATCATAAGCATAAAGAAAGCCAATTTTTCTAGTAGTGTTGGGTCGTTACAGTAAAGGAAGGTCTTATGCTATCGGGCAATTAAGCTTTACGACCACCTCAATGCGATAGAAATCGCAAAGTTATCTCATGATTAAGACCTGCTCATCTCGAAGTCATTAAACGTCACATTTGGTCTCCTTTCAGGATCCAAATCACTGAGACTAGTTTAGTGATGTATATCTAAAAGTATCTATTTATACTACTCAGAATGCTTCACATTTAAAGATAGCAACCTCTCGACGCCTATTATTTGCACTTGTTCGCTTTTCGAGATACAAATGAAGGACGTATCTCGCTAAGATTGAGAAAACTCTTCCTTTCTTGTATTAGCTACGTCCTTTCTACTTACCCTCTCGGACAGTTGGCGACATACATTGGCCAAGTGATGTAGCTCGGCTAACGCAATAAGCAATATAAATAAAAACTACTTATCAAGAATGAATCATAAACCTAAACTTAAAATAACACAAAGACAGATGAATAGTAAAGAGATGGATGGATTGAAAGGTGCATTAATATACATTATATTAAAAAATAAAGGCCTTCGGCCACTGTACAATCTAAATAAATACAATGTAAAAAAAATAGTAAAATGGAAAGTAAAGAAAAGGAATACAAGTTAGGGGGAGATGAGAGATGACATCTTCTTCACACAAACTATAAGCTCTCACTTTACAGATTAAATAGAGAAGAAAATATCAAATTTTACAACTGGTGGTAAGGCTAATTCTTGTCACCAACTCTTTAGGAACAATCGATCAATGCAGACGTTTGACCTTATGACCCTTACAAACCTTATTCCTTTTCTTGATGGAGATGAAGCTTCTTTTATAGGCAACTTTTGGTGAAAAATCTATCATTATGATCCTGTCAACATCAAAAGTTGTCCCTTTTGACAAGTCACATCACTCCATCTACCACTTTTGTCTTCTAGCAAATCTCTTCTTGCGTAATGATTTGGTCTTCTCACCTTGTCTCTTCACGAGTTCCTCTGTGATTTGTCAGCTTGTCCTTTTGTTAATAATCTTGCGCTTAGACATTGAAAACAAGGTAAAAGTAGACATAAAGTTAATGGAAAGTTCATTTTTAAATATTTATGTATATACAACATAAGTTACGCATTTTCGCACATTTATCATGCATTTCGTTCTCATTATTCTAACTAAATGGGCATAATAACTTGTATTTTTACAAGTTATCAGTATGTTTCTAGAGGAATTGGTTATGGAGTTTTCTAACAACTTTTAAGAGTTTCAAAAGAAACCTTTCCATAAGAAGCAACAGCTTTAAAGCTTCTAGAAGGACAATCTTTATTTCAACGGTTAGATGAGCGCTTGTTGCAACCACCCTTTGAGACTACTGAGATGTGCAGAAGTCAGGTAATTAACATCAACCACCAAGTTGATTAGCTAATTCCTCAAACTATAGGCCAAGATTTCATGCAGTCATTTGAGAGCCCACTAGAGCTACCTATTATCTCTACCACTGAGGTCGAGTTTCTTGTGGTTTATCTGTTCTGGGATGATGATGTGTACCCTCGGCCATGCCCAGAGCAAGTTTGTGAGGTTAAGTTTGAGCCTGTGCTTCTTGAGGAGCTCCGAGTGATAGAATTAGAGGTTGTAAAGTTTCATCCTTTTTTTCCCTCTAGCATCTTTTATATTTTTTATTATTGCTCATCTTTTCCTTATGAGTTGGCTGAGTCTTTTCTTTCTTTGGACTTGTTTGATTCCTTTAGTCGTTTGATTCTTTCTTTCTACCTTTTTTAAGATATCAAGAACACTCCAAATTCAACATTTCTTGCACCCATTAGAAACAAAAAGAAAAAAATTGTTGGGCTTTGAATGCTACATCAATCCAAGCAAGAAAATGTAAAAAAATTACAAAAACTTTTATGTTTTAATAGAGGATGGGTCATGTCGAGCAACCAATGTTAAAAAGTTGTGATTTCTAGAAGCAGCCAAGTGTTAAATTTATTCGCCTTTTTTTTACTGCTTTATTTACAACTTTCTAGCTTAGTTTTCTTTTCTTTTCTTTTCTTTTCTTTTCTTTTCTTAGGTGCTAGTAGAAGAGGAGGAAAAATAGGAAAAAGTGACATCACCCCACCCTAAGCATGTAAACATTATCAGGGGAGGTTTTCTGTTCCTTTGTCTTTCTATTTTATTTATGCCTTGATTATAGATACATTAAGGACAATGGTAATTTAAGTTGGAGTGGGGTATATTTGTGTTCTGGCTGGAACCCATAAGTATTTGCGTTTTAGCTATTATGTATGCTTCTTTTTTACTTACTTTGTTGCCTTGTGCCTTTTCATTATTTTCCTTTGAATCATACATGTGTGAAGCAATATATGAAGAAAACATTTATGATTTTGAATATATTTTAAAGAATTTCTCTTGCATTCCTTACACCTTTGAGAACGTAGTTGTCCTATTTATAGCTGTAAATGCTTAGGATTTGGTTATTATGATATACGTGTAAGTTTTTTTAGAAGTTTTTTAATTTAAAATATTTTTCTTTCTAAAATTTGAGTGGAATAAATTATCATATAAATTTCAAAAATAGAAGATTAAAAACAAAATTTATGTATGCTTTCTTTCAATGGTCTTTTCAAAAATATAACAAAGTTCTAAAATATTTACACTCTGTAGAGTAATTTAAAAAATGGAAAAAGCTCACGGGCTCATAATGGAAAATATCAAAAATATCTCGTGATTAATTGACTTCCAGCGTACGTAATATATTTGAAAACGATTGTTTAGATTTGAATATTCTTTCTTTCACGATAGTTTAGATTGATCAGTTAAATTTTGCCACCCAAATCTAAACGATTTTTTTCAAGATTCTATAGTACAAGGTTGTTTAGATTTCGCTATTCTGGTACACAATCGTTTAGATTTAATCGTTTAAATTTGGGTAGACAAATATAAACAGTTTTTTACAGTATTTTTTAGTATACGATTGTTTATATTTGGTACACGATCGTCAACGATCTTTTTCAAGATTATTTGGTATACGATCGTTCATATTTGGTACACGATCATTTATATTTGATCGTTTAAATTTGACTACCCAAATCTAAACGGTTTTTTAACGATGGTTTTTCAAGATCCTTCGTATTTAGGAGACAATCTTGATCGACCAACAGTTTGAAAAAAATATATCTTTTATATTTTGTACACGATCTTGAACCAATTAATAGTTTGAGAAAAAATAGATATTTTATATTAGATACACGATCTTGAACCAAATAACAATTTGGAAAAAAAAATGATAGAAGAAGAAACAAAAATTGTAGAAGAAGAGAAGGAAGGCGATAGAGAGAAAAAAATCGCGAGAAGAAAGATGATGAAAAGGAAGGGCAAATCTGAAATATTTTAAAAAATTTGTTAACTTAATAAACTTTTTAATTTTGTTACACAAGCCGTAAATATTTTGACTTTTTTGTTGTATTTATGAAAATTAACCTTCTTTCTATCCTATTACACGACTTGGCCATATGAACACACTTTGGTCATTGATGAGAGATATTGTGCTCAAAAGATCTTTTTTAGTGGGAAAAGGAATATCACGATTTCAATAGAAGAGGAAAGGTTGAGATTTACTTTCAAACCATCTTTGTATTTGAAGTAATTCTAAATGAGTTTATATATATATTTATAATTATTTAAAATTAATTTTAATTTATAAAATTTACATTTAAACTCAAAGCGTATAATTAAACATTTTAAATTTATTTTGAGCATCTATTGAAATAATTTTAAAAAGACAAAAAAAAATAATAATCATGTACAGTTTGGGGGAAGGAAAGAAAAAATGGAGAAAAGATTATGATAATCTTTAAAAATTATGATAAAAAATTATTATTATTATTTAAATTCATACTCTTATATATATATATATATATATTAAAAAATTGTATTGTAAATTTAATACACAAATATTCGTAACTTTAATTTACTAAAATTTAAAAATTTTATTGGAAAACAGGTTCCATTCATTTTTGTAAATACGATATTAATTTTGAAAGTTTTGTACACAAGCTTTTTGTGTCAATAAATTAATTGATGTGTTACGTGTAAAAGAAATTATATCTATTTTTTATAATTAATATTGTAAGTGCAATATTAGGACATTGCGTAGTGTTAACAATCGATCTAAGCAAACAATGACGAATATTTTTTTATGTTTATTTAATTAAATTGAAAAGTGAAATTTTGTTAGAAATTTGATAATTATATATAATTGTTGTGGAAAAATAAAAAGAATAAAAAAATAATTATTAAGGAAAAAATATTTATATTTTGGAAAATAAGAAAAGTTTGATATGGTTGAAAAAATATTTATGAAAGGAAGGGAAGGATTGAAAGGAATAGAAAAGAAGAAAGATAAGGATTAAGAAGGAATTTCCCATTTCCCCAAACGTGAAAATGGAGTCCAATGCTACTCTCAAACAGATGATTTCCACTCCCCAAAATTTGATACTCATAGAAATCTACAATATAAATATAAGTATCGAAAAAAATGAAAGCATAATAAGAGATCAACAATTTGAAGAGATGATTGTATTAGTAGCTGATTAAAGATTAAATTATTTAAAACATACTTTGTCAGTAATATAGCACGCGGGCGCATGCCGGAGTGGTTATCGGGCATTACTAGAAATCATGTTGGCTCACCAATTTATCTTTCTTTTTTTCTTTTTGTTTTTTCTTTCTAATCATGTTTAGACCAGAAATGAACATGACTTGATCTAAGAATTTGAGTTCGGCTTGCCTATCTAAATCTTTAGTTCAAACATCAAATATAAAATATGTTGAATGAAAAATTATTTATGCGATATAGCTATGATTTAAAACGTGTTTTAAATGCTAATTCTTTATGTGATGCGAGAGACTAAGCTATGTGATATAACCATGTTTCAAACGTTATGCAAATGAAAACTTGAGAGTCTTTTGTGTTTCAGTTTTCAACTATGTAATATTGATCACGACTATGCGATAACATGAGCTATACGAGATAGTTATGCGAAAAGTTAGAACATCTCATCGCATATGTTAACATCTTAGGAGACGAGAAGGTCAAACATGAGGAGACATATTAAAGTCATGATCTTTATTATATGATTAAAAAGAATAAAACGTTCTATGATCATTTAGTATTTAATAAGTTAACATAACCCCTCCATAAATAAAAGGTTACAAATTAATTTCTCAAAATTAATTTCCAACGGTCTATTGATTTCCTTATAGATTTCCTCATACTATGTGTACATTCTCTTCATCCTTTCATAATACGCACGAGAAATTTTCATAAGTAAGAAAATCTCTCAAAATCTTCTTCTTTTGAGTTTACTGAGCATTTATGAGTGTTTATGTGAGTGTTGAGATTCTAATTGATTTTTGTGCAAAATCAATTGAAGAACGAATGTTGTTTTATCCTGGGGACGACGCGGCTATATTACTATTTGCACAAAGAAGCAGAGTGACAAAACATCTTAAAGAGAGTGTGATCCACGACTCAGCCATTACCTAATCAATTTTTATGTTCTTTTAGTTTTGCATTCTGACCACTAGGCGTTTCATTAACTTGGTGAACTAATCAGTACGTGATTTGATTACGTGAGGAACGATACAGTAAGCGAGATAAAGGGCGAAGTGCAACAATAAATTATTTAAGATATCAATTATTACCACAAGTTCGAGATAACATAGAGTAGCCGACATCCTAAAATTGGGCTAACTTTAAAGAACACAATAAAAAAAATTGCTACCAATTCTTTTTTGGTGTGACTGAAAATCAAAATAAAATAAATTATTTTTTTAATAAAAACAAAATTGGTATTTGAAAATTAAAGTTGAATTCAAGAGTGGAAAAGGTGTTACGACAACATAACCCATTTAAAAAAGCAGTGGTCAAATTTCAAAACTTGAATTGAAATATAAATTAAATAGAAAAATAAAATGTCTTATATCATCTTTCATCACTCTAATATTTAAAAACAATGATCCATAAAATAAATAGAATAAAATTCATCAATATGGACTATATTATAATTGAGCAAACATTATTCCACCTCTCAAGTGATGAATTAGAAAACATTGATTAAGAAATCTTTTGAAATAATAGATTCATTTTTTAATAATGTTTGAAAGCACAAAATTTTAATTGCTTTAGAGAAAGTTTATGTTTCAAAACTTAAAAGAAATTTGAATTAAAAAGATTGTTCAAAACGGAAAATTTTTGAAGTGAAATATAACAAATCGATAAAATATTTACACTTTATAGAATAATTTTTGAAAAAAGCTTACGAGCTCACAATAGAAAGTACAAAAAATGTTCTAGTAAAAAATATACCAATATCGTTTAAATTTGGCTACCCAAATCTAAATGATTTTTTTCAAGATTCTACAAGATCGTTTATTTTTCTTAAGATTACTTGGTACACAATCATTTAGATTTGGGTTTAGATTTGGTTACCCAAATCTAAACGATCGTATACCAATATCCAACAAAAATTTTCACGATTTTTTTTCAAGATCTTTTATGCTTGGAACACGATCTTGAACCAAATAACACTTTAAAAAAAATACAAGATTTATGATGATTGAAAACAAAGATCATGATTTCAAAAAAATATAAAATAAAAATTGTAAAAAAGAAGAGAATAAAGACGATGAAAAGAAAAGAAAAATTGCTAAAAAAAGAAGAAAAGAAAGAAGATGAAACCCTAAAATACTTTTAAAAAATGGCAAGTTTTATAGAATTTTTTATTTTGCTATACGGGACGTAAATATTTTGGTGTTTTGTTATATTTATGAAAAATTAACCTAATTAAAAATCAAATAAGAGTTAAAGATGGTCAAAATATAAAGAAAAACACAATCAAAGTTGCATCATAATAAATTATTCAAACAAAAACATATCTTAAGATTTTTAAAAAAAGAATATTGATCGATATACAATTTTCAAAGAATCAATCTCCTCATGTCAAAAATCTAGAAAAACAACTATTTGTAGATTTGGTCGTTGGATATTTTACGAAAGAAAGTCAAAAGATTAATAAATGTATAACATAATATGGACATATTGGAAATAATAGAGTAACAAGCATGTTTAAGAATGAAAATAACTAAAAAGATAACATTAAAGCATAAAAATATAGGAGAATGAATTACAAATAAACTTATATTTTTTCTCTCTCCTTCATTTAGGCTCTTCTGTCTTCTCTTTCTATGCCAACTCTTGTTTTCTTTCCCTTTTTTACACATACCTTCTTTTTTTTTTTTTTCAAGAAATTATTATGAATAGCAAAAAATATTAAAACTATTTACAAAATATAGCAAGAAAAACTTAAATAGACTATGAAGAATTTGATAGATTTTTTTTATTTTATTTTATAAATAGTTTCAATATCTGACTTAAAATGTCTATTTTCTAATTATATAACAAACGGAAAGTAAAGAAAAATCAAAGAGATGGGAGAGACGAATATGAATAATATTATTCTTTTTATATAAGAAACAAGTATATTCAAAGAACAAAAGAGAACAACTTATGGGCAAGGGACAATAGAGTCCTCCCCGAAAAAAGAAAAAAAAAACTAAAGAATAAGGGGTCTTCTAATTGTTGAAAATCATAGATAGGTTGTAATTACAAAAGTACTTAGTGTAATTCGCACTCCACCAAGAAGCTGTGTGTTGCAACACAGTCCAATAAGAATAAAAAGAATTATATTTGTCTTAAAAAATTCTACTATTATTTCTCTCTTTTCAAATACACCACAAAAGAAAACGGACAGCACAACTCCACAAAATGTTTCCTTTCAAACTATAACCTCTGGTATTGAGACCCTCCAACATCTAGCTATCAACCTTACTAGGAAGACAAATGTCCATATCAAAGATTCTAAACGTAGTATTCCATGCTTTTCTTGTAAAGATACAATGCATAAATAATGGTCCAGGTCTCTTCGACTATGAAACAATGACAACACATCGAACGTGGTGTGTTAGGTTTTTTTTTTCTTTTGAAGTTTCTCGTGAGTGCTAAGACATCTATAGGTGAGCGACCATAAGAAGAATTTTACCTTTTTCAGAATTTTAATCTTTTATATTTGACAAACCAAGCGGTTAACAATGATGGGGGATCTCTTTGTTAATTTAAGAAAAGTAGATTTTGTAGTAAAGTTGCCATTACCATTAAGATTTCATTTAAGACTATTATGATCGTCCATTGAGACTCAAGAATGAAGAGTTTCCAAAATAGTGGCCACGTTGTCAAATTCATTATCTGACACATTTCTTCTAAGACCCAGATTCCAAGAGTGACTAACATTGCATTAGCAGCGAGCCATAACGACATTCTTATTTAGCACTAAGGAGAACAAATCAGAAAATTTTTCTACCAAGGGTTGCACCTCACACCAATTGTTCCTTCCAAAATCTTATTTTTGTTTCCTCTCCCAACAAAAAGGCTTAGAAATTAATGAATGTCTCCTTATGTTTCAAGATGACACTCCATAATCTATAAGACCTTTCCCTATTCGGAGCTTTAGTAGACCAACCATTCTCTTTTAAGCCATATATGGACACAATTAAGTGTCTCCATAAAGCATTGTCTTCCTTATAAAATCTCCATATCCATTTAGTGAGAAGAGCATTGTTCTTTTGCCTAAAGAAGCCACTCCCAAGGCCACCATAATAGATCAAGCAAGAGGTAAAATTTAAATTGACAAGGTGGACAACCGAATTGGTATACTCCCTTATCCATACAAAATTCTTGACCATCTTTTCCAATCTATTGATAACACTAACTGAAGCTTATGCAAAGGAAAACATATAACAAGGAAGGTTATTCAGAACTGACTGCACAAGAGTTAATCTGCCACATTTAGAGAGAGACACATGATCACATGTAAATTTTATACCTGAACCACTCTTCAAGGGAGTTCCAAACCTCTTCCTATAACGACCCCCTCCAGTAGAGAAACTTGGGTAAATAAAGGAAAGAGTATCCATTATACAACCTAAGGTATTAGCACAAAAAGTCAGATCGAAATTGTCAAGGTTAATACCTATTAATGATGTTTTGAAACTGTTAAGGGATAAACCAACTCCAAAAAGAAAGAGATTAATCACCCTCCACCAAGTCTCCAATTTTCCATCCTCCCATAAAGAAAGAGAAGAGTATCATTCGCTTACTAAAGATGGGTTAAATCGCTAAGCAAATTCAAAAAATGAAAGCCTTTTATGGTCTTTTTTTCATTACAGTAATGAATAAGGGAAACTAAGGGCATCTCTTACAATTGTAAAAATAAAAGGGGCAAGCAAATCTCCCTGACGAATACCCATTTTAGCAAAAATCTTTCCTCTAGGCCTTTAGTAGAGTTTAGCCGTCGACAAGCATCCTCAAATCTATCTCCTCCATCTCTTACCACATCCTTTAAGTTTTATGGCCATATCAAAAACAGACCAATCCACCTTGTCATAGGCTTTCTCAAGGTTGAGCTTCAGAAGAACACCTTTTCTGCCTTTTAAAAGCCACTCATCGATGGCCTTCGAAGGTATCATAATCGCATCAAGAATTTGTCTCCCCTCCAAAAAAGTCAATTGAGTATCATTAATTATGGAAGGACTTTTTTAAGTCTTGCGACAAGCACCTTAGAAACAATTTTATACAGGGAGGTTATGGGACTTATAGGTCTGAAGTCATTGACATGTACAACCTCTTTCTTCTTGGGAATGTGACAAATATAAGTTTCGTTACAATTTCTAAAAAAAAAATTGGAACACTCTTACTAAGTAAGATTTCAAAATGTTCCACGATTTTTTTTTTATAAAAGTCTCCAGTCATTCCATCCAGGCTGGAGGACTTAAGACAACGTAACCCACCTCAAAAATAGCTTCCCTAATCTCTTTTTCACTAAAAGCTTGTAAGCTAAGGGCTTTTCAATTGAGACTATCACAGATGAACGAATAAGAGATCGTTTTGCTGTCAAGCTTAGAAAGAAGAAATTTGTCAAGCTTCAACGCAATAGGCCTGATACTGAACCTAGGCCAAGAAATAGGCCATTTTGAAAGAGGTAACTAAATCCATCTCCTCACTCAAGCAGTTAAAGGTATTCATACTTTTTGTAGATCAATCGCCCGAGCTCTTCTCATTAATCCATCTAAACACATTAAAGTCTCCCCCAATGCACCACCACCTATTGTAGAGGCCATATATAGCCCAAAAAGTTCCCACTAAAACTGGTCTCTAAGCCTATAAGACGAGGGCTATACACGCTTGTGATCGAACTAGAAAAGCCATCATTAGATTTGCAAAGAATATAGATAATGAAATGATCTTGTATAGAGTCAATCACCATGATATAATCTTCTTTCAACATTAGAAGAATACTTCTCAAAGAGCCATAGGTCTCTAAATCAAATCAACCAACATAACGACTACTTCAAACCGACTTCATCAAATTACAATCAATAACACTAAAAACTTTGACTACCCAAGAGTAACAGCATCCAGATTTAACTTTACTAGCAAATCTTTCTGATCCATTGCTCTTTTGGGTGCGAGAATTAAGACCCTTTATGTTCCAATAAAGAATTAACATAGATCACCATTGTAAATCCTAAATTTAAGGACCTTTAGGACTTGCAAGAAAATGGTGAAAGAAGAACAAGTTGAGTTAGCAGAAAAGATGAAAAAGAAATTCTTTGGAATAAGTTGATCAATATAGGTCTCAAGTTATTTTTTGTTTCTTGTTGTTTAAGGAATTTATGATCAAATCGTTTGAAATGAAGAAATGAACCAAGAGGAAATTAAAGAATTATTTAGTTATCGTCATTCAAATTTTATTCTCTTCGTGAAACATTTTATTTCACCTTTTTGTAAATTTGAAAAACATGAATCTAAATGTTGATTAATAAAAGCATTATTTAATTACTATTATCATCTTATTTCATTTTTGAATATTAGCATCCTAAAATAAAACATGTGTTGTTTTGTGAGATAGTTTTCTCTTCTAATAACCCTTTAAAACAAGAAGGAATGATGTTGTCAGGTGGTAGACGATGCAAAAGAATGTTGGAACTAGGGATGAAAGCATAACCCGAATAACCCGACAACCTAATCTATATTATATGGGTTGGATTGGGTTAGGGTTAAAATGTGGGTTGGGTTGTATTGAAAAAATTGAATTTTTTTGGGTTGGGTTGGGTCTCGGGTTGGAGGGTTGAAAATTTTTGTTCAACCCAACCCTAAACCTTCAAGCCTTTTTTCTTCCTTTTTTTTTTTTTTACATGAACTAAAGGTAATAACTTCTTCTTCTTCTACTACTACTACTTCTTCTTCTTCTACTACTACTACTACTACTACTTCTTCTTCTTCTTCTTCTTTCTTTTTGCAATCATTTGCAGTGGTGATGTTGCCGTCAGCGATCCAACTTCTACTAAAGGACAATCGACCATTTGCCGTTAGATCTACCTTTCTAGTAGAAACGATCGGGCATCTCGATTCTTCTTCACCGTCAGTGATCCAACTTCTACTAAGAGACAATCAGACATTTGTCGCAGGATCAACCTCCCTAGTAGGAATGATCAGACATCTCGATTCTTCTTTGCCTTTAGCGATCCAACTTCTACTAAGGGATGATTGTACATTTGTTGTCAAATCCACCTCCTTATTATGAATGATCGAACATCTCAGTTCTGCTTCGCCGTCAGCGATCCAACTTATTATGAGATGATCATGCATTTACCGTCAGATCCATCTTCCTAGTAGGAACGATCGGGTATCTTGATTCTTCATCTTCGTCAGCAATCCAATTTCTATTAGGGGATGATTAGACATCTTGCTCTGCTTTAACGATTAATCATTCAAGATTTAAAAATTCACACTACGCGTAATCAGTCAAGTTGTCTCATACGACGCATCTCAATTTAATTTGGGGTTTAGTAGTAGAAATCTCTTACCTCGAGCTTAGAAAAATTCTTTGGTTGAATTAAAATTCAACGAAATAATCCAAAATATAATTATAAGAAAATTAATAATTTTATTTAACAAAGTTATCAATGGCCAATACCTAAATTTTTCTTTCTAATTTAGGTTACCCAAAATCGATGTTGGATTCAACTCAATCATTGACAATAAAATCTTAAATGTTTCAAGAGTCTTCAATTAGTCATTAAGAGTACCCAAAATATCTTTATTTTAGAGCCAATAGTTTAACATTAATGGATAAAATAAAACCCATAAAAACTTCCACATTAAAACTAAACTAATCTCACCAATTAAAATAACAATTGAACAACATATAGTAATGGTGGCAACACCAAACAATACGCCACTGGCCAAATTCACTCTAGAATCTCAAATGGTCTAACAAAACGAGGACTCAACTTCCCCTTCTTTTCAAATCACTGAACACCCTTCACAGGTGCTACTTTCAAGAACACCTTATCTCTTACATCAAACTTAAGATCTTTGCGTCTTACATAAACATAACTTTTCTGTCTACTCTGTGTTGACTGCATACGAGCTCTAATCTTATGTATAGTCTTGTTAGTAGACTGAACTAACTTAGGACCTATCAATCTCTACTCACCAACCTTATCCCAAAAATACGGGATTTGCAACATTTACCATACAGGGCCTCAAACGGTGTCATACCAATGGTTGCCTTAAAACTATTATTATATGTAAACTCCATCAAATGCAAGTGAGAGTCCTAATTCTTTGGAAACTCTAATGCACAAGCTCGTAGCATGTCTTCCAATATTTTGTTCAAACGCTCAGTTTGACCATTAGTTTATGGGTGAAAAGCCATATTGAAATCTAACCTCGTGCCGATGGAAGCCTGAAGTCCTTTCCAAAACTTAGATGTGAAACGGACATCTCTGCGAGCAATAATCAATACGAGCATGATTGTTTGGTTTAGACTAAATAACTTCGTGTGTAACGCGAGTGTAATATGTCATTAAGTCAGGTCATCGCACGTAATGCGCTCACCGTAACTCTCTGTATAGCATGCTTTGATTCTAGGCGATGAGTCATGGGTCATGATTATAGCATGAAAAATGCTCACTATGTACCTCTTCATCGCATAATATTTAAGTCCTCATCGAGTATAAGTTTTCCTACTGCTTGCCCAAGTGAAAACAAAACATTAGGTTTACCTGGATGATCAAAGGTCGAACACTAGAAATTTTTTATAGACATTAGTTCTAGTGAATTACTCATTAGTTGAGCATTATGATAATTAATTACAAAGGTATAGAAGAATCAGAGTTAGGATTAAAACTACTTATGTACGTCCAGAGAATCTGTAAAGGGGAGTAATTGGATGCGAAATGAAGTTGTATGTGAACTAACTTGTATGCGAGAAAGAGTGAAGGAAGGTTTACGTGCCATTAGGCGATTAAGCAATGCGAGAGCTTGATGTGATTTAACTTACTCAATCAACTTATGATTAAGACATGCTCCTCTCAGAGTCGTTGAATGCCACATATAGTCCCCTTTCAAGATCTACATGACTAAGTCTGATTAGACGAGATAGATCTAGGAGTATTCACTTATAACACTTATAGAGCTTCATGATTAAGAGCAGCAACCTCTTGACGACTAATGCTCACACTTGTTCACCTTTCGGGATACAAATGTTGAAAGTTATGTCTCTAAGGTGGAGTTTATTGCCGAACACCTCTTTACATGCATTAGCCTTATTCTTGCTACTTGCCTTCTCAGGTAGTTGACGATTGACACTGGCCAAGCGATGAATATAGCTCAACTAATGCGATAAGGGTTATAAGTTGTACTTCTTATCAAAGACTATCACTGACTTAAACTACTATTAACACTTTGACAAATGAAAAGTAAAGAAATGATGAATTGAAAAGGTATAAAGATATAATATATGTAAAGAATGTAGGCCTTAGGCCATTGTACAATATAAATAACTTATATTACAAAGAAGTGCAAAAAATTGAGAGAGAAGAGAGTGAAAAAATATTACAAGTTAGGGGGAAATAGAAGTATGGATTCTTTCCTTCTCAGAGGCCAAGCTTTCACTTTTATAACTTATCGAAGAAGAAGAAGAAACATTACAAACGAAAAAAAGGCTATTCCTTTTTGCCTCTCTCTTTGGGATCTTTGGCCTATTCGGGCCCCGAGCCTATTCGGGCCCTTCCTTTGTGTAGGTTGATAGAGATGGCTTTATATAGGCAACATTTGGGAGGAAAACTTCTATCTTCTAAACTTGTCAGTGTCGTCTGCCTAAAAAGTATTTGTCACACATCACATCATCTCCAACTATTGCTCTTGTCTTCTAGTGACCCTTCTTCGCGTGATAACTTTGTTCCTCGCTTGGAGACGTTAATCGCAGACAAGTTTCTGATTGTAGTCCTTATGCGAATGCTTCTTACGATTCACTAGTTTCTTTCTTTATTCAATATACTCTATTTAGACATTAAAATCGCTGTGAAACAGGCATAACACTTATATAAAATATATTTCCAAGTACTTATGCATTTACAACATAAGTTATGTGTTCTAATTATCTTCTTATGTGTTTTAACCTCATTATTCTAATACAAGGGGCTATAATAACGAGTATTTTTACACGCTATCAGAGCATCCCATGCAGTCTCACTATCTCAGTTAAATTAAACCGTGCTCACTTACTAGCATTATAAGTGGATTTCCCTGGGATGAAATGTGCTGATTTTGTAAGCCTGTAACCCAAATCACTATATAACTCTTTAGGATTCTAGGCAGTCCTGTAATAGAATCCATTGACACATTCTTCTACTTCCACTCTAGCACACTCAAAGGTTGTGACAAACCTACTGGTTTCTATCTCAGTGTTTTAACCTACAGGCACATAAAACATTTACTAATAAAATTTGACACTTCTCTTTTCATATTATGCGACCAATAAACGCGTTTCAAGTTCTGGCATAACTTTTTACTACCTGGATGCATGAAAAATAGGGAACTTAACTGTATTGTCTGCTGGCATACATAAATGCCTCTAAAACAAAAGCACATCATCAAAGGATATAGAGAACTCATCAATTTGCCTGATTTCTATTAAAAGAAGCTTCTTAACCAAATAAGGATTATTACACGGAGCAACAATAATTTTCTGTCTCAAAGTCAACATTAGAAACTAAGCTAACTTTTAGATGACTACCCTACTGATACTGCAATCTCAGCTCTCTGAAAGTCTCGTTGCAATGGGGCCTATTTAGTGGTAATTGTTGCTGAATGTGATACCTTCCTAATAAGAGCATTAACTACCACATTCGTCTTATCTGGGTGATACAATATCTCACAGTCATAATACTTTACCAACTTAAGCCACCTTCGTTGTCTCATGTTTAACTCCTACTGAGTGAAGGTGTATTTCAAGCTCTTATGGTTAGTAAATATTTGTATCTTCTCACCAAGCAAGTAGTGCCTCCAAATCTTTAGTGCAAAAATTATTGCTACCAACTCTAAATCATGTGTAGGGTAGTTCTGCTCATGACTCTTCAATTGATGAGAAGCATAAGCAACTACTTTACCTTGTTGCATTAGAACACAACCCAAACCTTTCTCAGAAGCATCACGATAAATCACAAAACTTCCTAGCTAAATCATCAGGTATAGTAAGAACCAGTGTTGTAATAAGCTTCTGCTTGAGATTCTAAAAACTATCCTCACAGGTTTTGCTCCTAACAAATGAAGTTCCTTTCTTGGTCAACTAAGTCAAAGGAGTAGCTATATACACTATAAGAATTTTTGGCTTTGTCGACATTTTTTTCTGGCAACGATAAAAAAAATGTAGGCAAAGATATGATGTGCCAACGTAAATTTATTGTGTTGGCGCATCTTCATTTTTGCTGACAAAAATATATACGTGGGCAAAAAGTTATGTATTGCGTGGGCACATTATCGTTTTTGCTGACGAAATTAAATACGTGGAGGAAAAGTTATATGGTGAAAAGAAAATTTTTTAATTTTAATTTTTCCAACGTTTATTTTAGTTTTTGGCCACGTATTGTGTGTAGGCATATATTTTAAATATTTACCGACGTAATTTACGTGGTGAAAAATCCAATAATTTTATACATATCTAAGACGACACAAAACTTAAACATATGGCAACGCACATAACGTGGCCATAAATTTTTTTTGAAAAAAATATAATTTCTCTTTTTCTTTTTTCTAAAAAATAATAAAAAAGTACTTCCCTCCACAAACCCTTCCCCTCTCTCTTTTCTTTTCGGTTGCCTCCCTCTCCCTCCCATTTTCGTTTCTTCATTCCAAAACACCTCCCCCTTCCCCCCATTTTCGTTTCTTCATTCTGCAACACCTCCCCCCGCGTTGCCCACCTTTCTTTTCTTCTTGCCGGTACTCCGCCGTAGCTCTCCATTCCTGAGCCCCCCGCTATCCACCTTTCTTTTCTTCTTGAAATCAAACCGGCAGCCCCCCCTCTTTCCATTTTTTTTTTCATTTTGCCGCCCGCCGCCACCGTTTCTTTTCTTCTCACATCAGACCGGTAGCCCCTCGCCTTTTCTTTTCTTCTCTTATCAGACCCATTTCGTCCCTCTTTTCTTTTTGGCAGTCTCCTTGTGAGACATCACAGACCCAACTCTGAACATCTTTTCTTCTCGCCCTTCCACTCACTCCGATATTATTTTCTTCTCGCACAGCACAACTCACAAGTAAACACCGACGAGGATCCCCTTCATTTTCTTCAGCCATCGAACCCCCATCCTCCCATTTTCGTTTTCCAGTAACTTATTTTGTTTATTTTCTTTGGTTCCATTGTAATCCTAATTTTTATTGTAACTTATTAATTAGACCCAAATGAAAAGTCAAACATGTGCTTTACATCCTAATTGGTGAAGAAGTGAATTGAATGAATGTGTATCTTTGATTTTGTATGACTAAAAATTGTAATTTGTTTATATTTCTATTGACATTAACGATTTGTTGTAAGATAGAAATAAATAGAAATGAAACCAAAAGAAAGTTTGATTTATCAACCAAATAAGAATGGTTCTTGATTTTAATGAAGAGGAAGAATAGTAAAAAGTGAGATGATAAATTAAGCAAAATGAAAATGGATTAGGGGATTTATTTAAGAAGAAGAGATGAGGTGAGAGCCAAAGAAGAGACAAGCAGTAAGTTTGATTTTTTGTTTGCAGGACGTTGGACTCAGGTGCTTGATGAAGCGGTTGCTAAATTTCGGTCACAACTCCCTTGCTTGTCGAAAAGACCCATTGTTGCTGTAAGTTTAATCCAACCATTGGTAATCTGAAATGTTAAGAACTTTATTAATATTAGTAATGGATATTATTATAATCTAACTTGTCTTTAGTTATATTGATAAGTCCACTTCTTTTTAGGTTGCCATTGATGTTACTAGCAACTATCCTTCAACTATGATAGCTAGTCATCCATATATTTCATAATTATTGTATATTTTTCATACTTATTGTATGCTTGAGTTGTAGTATATTGTGGCTATCCTGCAGCTATGGTAGCCAATCATACATATATTTCACTGCAGCTATGGTAGCCAATCATGCATATCTAAAATACTTTATACATATTTTGTTGTTGGTTTTTAGTTTGAAAGTTACACTTGAGTAGTTTTAATTTTCTTTGAGAGTTAAGTGTCACTTAGACTATTTTTTTTTACATTTTAGGGTTGGTTTTGAGTTAGGAAAGTATACTTGGACATTTGTAAGTTATTTTTTAGATTTACGACATTCAAAAGATGATTTTTTGTATTGTTTTTTGTTTCAATGTCACACGTGCATAGTTTTGACTTAATTTGAAGGTTAACATGCTTGATTTAGATACTTTTTAACTCGTTTTGACTTATAAATGGCTACACAAAAGTTTTTTCTTTTTTAGACACTTAGTCATTATTAACTTTGTGTTCATAGTTAAAGTGTCAACATCGATCATGCATATAGTGGTTTTATGTTTAAGAAACTTTGTAGATGGATTTTTGAACCTTTTTAGTTTGAAAGTTACACTTGAGCACATTTAACTTCTTTTGAGAGCTAAGTGCCACTTAGATCATTTTTTTTACATTTTGAGGTTGGTTTTGAGTTAAGACATTCAAAAGGTGGTTTTTTGTATGGTTTTTTGTTTCAATGTCACGCTTGTGTAGTTTTCACTTAATTTGAAGGTTAATATGCTCGATTTAGATACTTTTTAACTCGTTTGACTTATAAATGGCTACACAAAAGTTGATTCTTTTTTAGACATAAATGGCTACACAAAACTTTGCACATTTTTTTGTTAGACTTTAAATTTAAAGTCGCACTTGGGACTTATTCATTGTAATGTACTTTTTTTTTCAGGTTTATGTAGTTTGAAGGAGTGAAGAATGACTATTTTTTTGGAGACTGACTGAGCTAACCATTTTTTTGTGTATTTAATATATATTTTTTTTGTTCATTTTGGTATGCCAAAATGAAATTTAATATAGCTCAAGAAATTTAGCACACTAGAGAACTATTGT
>JBBPDI010000002.1:4771979-4782144 GCA_037974545.1 Cucumis variabilis
TTATTTGGTTAGGGCTTTGCGTTGAGTAGGAAATCATTGGTACTCTATGAGTCTGTTCCTCTCCTCAACTATAAGTCCTATCACCACTTATTACTGAACTCTCAGATTTTGTTTTAAAGCTTTGCTTCTTATTTTTTATGATAGGAGGCACCATTGGAGTTGTTATTTCAATGGAACAAAAGAATGAAAAGAAAATTTTGAAATTTTCACATTTTTTACTTTGTTTTAACTTATGTTAAAACGCCTTATGTTTAAACACCATGTAGGGTTTTTAAAAAGTTTCAAAAGCTTTAGCTCGAACCTCACACACCCTCAAATTTAGAATGCAACAAGGTCCTCATTGTTGAAAAAAGATTGATAAGATTTATTGTAGAAAAGTCTTTCAAAAGAGGTTTGAGGTAAAGCTTACTTGCCAAGTGAACTATCTAGAAATATTTTCTAAGTAAGTTTCTTTAACAAGTTAAACACCTAAATAACAAATGAAACTTTATTTCACATAGTTTACATCATTGAAGGCAAAGAAAAATTAAAGGCGCGAGGAGTAAAACTTGCGGAAAGGAAAACGAAACGTGTAATACTGGCATCAAAATTTGTACTTTTGTTGCAAAGGATATAAATGAAAGATAATACAAATTATATAGATGAAGATGAAAATTACAAAAGAAGATAAAATATATAGGCCCCCAAATTTATGGTTGACGCGATGATTGAGAAGGTTCTACCGTGGCATGAACTTCAGGACTATGTTTAGTAAGGGGTCGTTTCAATTCAGGCGAAACTTTAGATACATGCACAATATTACAAATAGCTACATGGAGATAACACAATGTGGATATATGTTGAATATCATTCCGTCGAGTTACTTGCTTGATCATTCTGATTATTACTTGATTCTGTATTTTGAGCTCTTGACTCTAGGTTTTGAGCTCTTGTACTTTTGTCTTGTCTTCATTAAGTTAAGTTCTTGTGTTGTAAACTTTGAGCTCTAAATCTTCCAACTGCTTTTTATGTCACAATTGCATCTCTTGCAAGTTGGATTGGCATTGGAATACATCTTCAAATCCACTTCCCATTGGTTTACAGACGTAATCCTCAATGAATTTGAAGACATAATCCTTATCATCTTCGTCATCCCTTGCCTCCTCCTTTTGCTTAGCATCTTGTGTGGGGGCTTTGGAGTTTTCTTAGGCGATGAAGGTAGGCTCATCTCACCAGCTACCTTAGAGGCTGTTTCCTTTACCTAGAGTGGGTTATCAATTTTCCTCTCTAGGAATTCTTTTCTAGACGATATTCAAGAGCCAGTGTTGGATTGTTTGATGCCTTAAACGTATCACCAACGAACACTATGGGGTCACAGATGGAATCTTGGAAAAAGTTTTGGAATGAGTCATCACCTTGGTTAGTTCAGGGATTATCAAGGCTAGGTTTTTTCTTTTGAGATTTTTTCAAGGAAGATTGCGGTAAGAGTTTGAGTACTATCCTCTTGCCATGCTGAGAAAGCATCAATTTGGATTTAGATTTCTGGGGAGTTGTCTTTTGGACTAATGGAGGAGGTGATAGTGGCGTTTCAAATGGTGAGCTTATGATTTTAGCCTTGGTGGATTTGGATTTAAACTTTGGGAGCGAGATCGTTTTTATGGACGTTTGGTCTTGGGAAACGATGGTTAACCCCAAAGATGAAGGGTCACTAGAATCCTTGGCCTTAGTGGTTTTGATTTTCTTTTAGCCAGAGGCCTCTTCCTCGCCTTGTTTCTTATGTTTCAGTGGGGTTTGGTTTTCTTCCCTCTCATCTTCTCTTCTTCTTCTGTCTCCACTTTATCAACCACCTTTATTTTTCTTTCTTTTTTGGTCTTTAGGCTTTTAGTTCTTGCCTTGTTTCGATGGAGATTGATTATCCAACGAAGGCTAGGTGTTGTACAAATTCCATCCTTCATCGTCATTTTAGAGAACTTTTCTGATGTTGGACATGCCTTTAGACATAGCTTCGCAATCAAATGCGGGAAGGTCTCGCACTGCGAGGATGCTTGACCCATGCAATAATATGCTCGTAAACTATCTCACCTACATTCATCGATATCTCCTCCTTAATGCAATAGATGAACATTATCTTGTCCATTGAAAATGGTACTATCGTGATGAGTTGACATGATCTTCTTCTTAACAAAAACCAACTAGATGATGACTTAAGTATTCAAGTTGTGTGGAAAGAATTCGTACTTTCTTGTAGGTGTTTTGTCCCACTTTGTCCCAGGCCAAGCTACTTTTTTCAACGCGTCTTGGATGTCTTTTTTTAGTTGGGTTCTTGAAAATTGCATGCCTAATCTCGTTGTCATCTAACCCGTAGAATGCGTTGATTGCTTTTGGCCCAAAATAAACTTTGTTTTCCTTGACCATGGCGTAGTGTTTCTCCTCGCTTATATATCCTTTTTCTCTTTTCTTCTCACCTTATTGTGACTTGGTCACTCAACATCTTTCTCTTTACTGTGACCTTCTTTCTCTTTAGTGGTTTCGCCACTTCTTCTTCTCTAGGATTTTCATCTTCTAATTATTTTTCCAACTCCTCGTACATTTCTTCACTTTGTCTTTTCTTCCTTACCCCTCTCCACGCAGAGGGCTACCTTTTCAGCTTTGTTAAGGAGCTTTTCTCGCTCCCTCAAGCTTGTTTCTTTATTTTCTTCCACTAAAGGCTTAACTCCTTATGTCTTTATTTTAATCTTCAATACCCCAGATTTGACTTGTTCTTGCTTTTCTTGGGGTTTCTTTGCAACCCTCTCGAACTCAGTAGGTGCAATTAGCGAGCAGGTGGATGCATCTTCTTTCTCGCCTTGTCCTCTACTACCTCATGTTCTTGCCTAGCTTCCTCTTCTTTCTCTTTCTTTTTTTTCTCTCTCTCTTCTCGCTTCTTGCTTCTTCTTTCTTTCCTTTTCTTTCTTCCCTTCCTTTTCTCTTTTCTTTCGTTCTTGTTCCTTCTTAAGCCTTTCTTTTTCCCTCATTTCTTTCTCTTTCTTCTCCTTTTCTTCTTTTTCTTTCTTCTTTTTCTCTATCTGTGTTTCTTGGACCATTGTTAACAGAGCTATTAGTTTTTCTTCAGGCAGTTGTACCTCTATTCCATTGATTTCTAATGATTTCAATGTCCCTTTTTACTTTCTCCTTCAAATTCTCTTGTCCTGGGATTAATCTCAACTCGTTTCGGCATAGGGTTATCGAAACAGACTTTTTTAGTATCTTTTTGGGACGAGCTTGGCTTGGGAGACATGTACTTCTTGAGAGCTTGAGCTAATGTTTTCTCTCCACAAATCGTGGTGGAGGAAAAGGATAAAACGATGGAATGTAAAAGATGGAGGAAGAAAAAGTTACTTGTAAATTGTCGGTAAGAATGATCGGAGTGCTTAGAGAGCTTCAGAGTTCTTGAGAGATTGTAGGCGGTGAAGAGTTCAAATTAGGATTTTAGAAGGGTTTTTAAAGATGATTTTAACCATGGTTAGTGTGGGGTTATCGTGATGGTTCGTTATATGTTTCAATGATGATAGGATGCTCTGCATTAGACGTTTGGGTTCTCAAGGCGGTGACGTAATCATTACTTTTAATTCAAAATGTGAATTTGACATATCCAATTCCCGAAACCCTAAAAATTCCATGGGCTTTCCTTTCATCCGATAAGCCTCGCGAGGATGTTATAACGCATGACATGTTTTGAGTTATGCCTAACTCGCACAACGGTCTTATCGCGTAAAATCCTACTTTTATCACCTAACTTTTATGAGATAGAACTCGTGCTTTCCTAACTTGTCAAAAATTATGAATTAGAAAGCAATAAAGAAAATCAACAAAAGAAATAAAAGAAAAAGGCTACAAACAAAAATCATGTACACAAAATTTTTGGATGCGTTTTGTAATGGAGCAAAGGAAGAGATACATTACAAAACCATCAATGCGTTCAAATTCCTGAATATGGATGACTATGGTCTCGTCACAAGTGGTGATTCGCATAGCCACCCTAAATACGTTATCTTTTCTTGAACGTCTTTGATCATTTGCTGCATGACTCTCTATTACACTATCATTCACCGCAATAAGTCTCTGCTCGCAATCGCTCACTGCACCATTGCAAATGATCTTTTGGTTCTTTCATCGTTTAGTCAGTTAAGACAAGGTGTCTTACTAAACTTATCGCATAGACCTTTAAATTCTTCGCTTTAAGATAAATCCTTCACAAAAGAGAATTATACAATTTTGGCTCCATGCATTTAAGGTACTTAGCTTCATTTGCCTTCAATCGTATCAACTAAGATTCCTCTTGTCACCATCGAAAGATGCACTCAATTTTTGGGGCGAGTTCATGCATCATAGATCGCTGTAGTGCCACAGACCTTCTCAGGCGATCTTTGGCTGAATGCATGATTCACTATAATCAAGTGTTTTGTCAAAAATTAAAGTAAAACTTCAACTCTAATTTTGAACCATATTTGATTCAACTCTTAAAAGACAAAGATGTATTCCATGTTGAGGTTGATGCCCTAAATCTCGTGGTCTTATAGTTTGTAATTGTATTATACAAGCATTTTATTTATCTAATAAAATAAAGTGTTTTATTTTATTTGACATTAGGTACATTAACCCATAAAACCAAGTGGATCATGTTTCATGTTTCAGTTATATTTTGTAACCTAAACATGTATCTAGAGACATACAAGTGGATCATGTTTTAATGATAACCTAAATGGTCTGTAGTAGATGGATAAGGTTGGATATATTATCTTGGTAACACTACAAATACGATCTTCTTTCTAGTTGTTACAATTGTTCTAACGTGCTACAAGTGATTTAATCCTAATCATGTCGAGGCATTAAAGCTGAGTATTCTATACAAAGAGCTTGTATGAGACCAAACCATGAAATGAATAGTCACTCTTATTAACATTGTTACTAGTTGAGACCACATTTCACTAGAATGACCACAAATGATTTGACCTAAATCCTGAGTGAGTTGTGAACTCCTGCTTATGAAGACAATCCTTTGATTTACATGGGTGAGAGTTATTTATGTCATTGACTCAATATGTGTACCATTTTGGAGATTCGTCTGATTGGGGGGTTGGGAACACAACTACACGAGAAGGAATTCTCTCCTTCTCTATAGATAGAGTAAGTGGAGAAATTACTCTCTTAAAGGCTGATTCCAAGGCTTGAACAATGTGGCGCTTCACCCTCTCTTAGCCTAAGAAGAGTACGATTATAGTGGGACTATACTTATTGTTCATTAGAGGAATCAATGGTACTTAAGGAGTTGGATGTAATTATAAGGGCAAAACGATAATTTTTGATCTAGTTGTACTTAAGAGTAATTTGTGAAGGGTTATTGTACTATTGATTGGTTATACCTAAATGACACAAAAATATATTTACATTAAAAAGCGTGCAACTATCAGTCTTTAGTGGAATGACTAATGGTTAATGAATGAAGATTAATTTAATTAAAAAGTTTCATTAATTAATCTCATATCATTGGAGCTTCAATCTGTAGGTCCATAAGGCCCCCTTGTTAGCTTAATGAAAATAAATGAGAGTCTAATTTAGCTTAATGAAAATAAATGAGAGTCTAATTTACTTTTGCTTAATTTGAATTGTTCAAATTGATTAATTAAGGGAATAAATTGTATATGATACAATTAATATAATCTATTTGATACATTATAATATAAAGTTTTTATGAGAGAAGTTAAATTTGAATGTGATTCAAATAATAATAATAATATTCATAATATTTATAAATAAACTATAGTTTAAAATTAATATGGATTCAATTCATATGAGAGATCTAAACCATTGGTTGTATTATATAAAGTTTATATTATATGAGATAAAATATGGTTTAAATTTATATTAATTTTATTCTATTTTAATTAATAGAATAACTTCCAAGAAACGTGAGGGAGAGGAAGGAAGTTATCTGATAACTTTCCCCTTCATCTCTCTTTAAATAAATGGTTAAGATACAATATTATTCCCTCTATATTATCACGATCTCTCTTCTGCAAAATCTCTTAGAAAAAAACTTTTTCTTTCACCAAATCAATATCACAGAAGCTCACAACTCTTTGTTGATTTTCACCTTGAGAATAACAAGGAAGACTTATGGTGTTCTTAGGAGATTCTACTTAGAGGTGTTCTTGAGATTCTACAGAGGTTAGAAATTTTTTTCCCTTTCCTCCTTAGAAGCATGTTTAGTTTTTACTTTTGTTTTCTTTGAATGAATTCTATTTGCAAAGTGTATGATGCTTCCACCCTGGGAATTTCATTCCTTCATTCCAAACTTGATTTTTTGTAACTTAAAAAACATTAGTGTATTTAGAAAGAGAGTGGAATAAGATCTTACAAGTCACTATGAGAACTTTGTCTTTGAATTTGGTTAAGGTAATAAAGTGAAAATCTTTGGTAATAAACTTTCATTGTCTATTCCTTCTCCCATGTTACTTTGTCCATAGCATGGTTGCTCCAATTTTTTTTTTTTTTTTTTTTTACTAAAGTGATGACCTTGTTCTTAAGTACTTGCTCTTTCTTGTCAAGAATTTGTAATGGTCTTCACTCACAAAATAAGTTCTCTTACAAATGCATAGGTTGTGCCTCAAGGATATGTGAGAGATATGGAACTTACTTAACATTAACACATGGAACACCTTATGATTCTCGAAAAGTTCCTTAAGCAACGCTAAAAGGTATTTGGATGGTCCAAAATGTTTCAATATCTTCTTAATAAGGTTCATTAATTCTTGGACTCAATCATTTTTCTGCCAAAATGATGAACACCTTTCCAAGGAGTAAGTTTAAGGAAAACTTTATCGCCAACTTTAAACTCCATTGCCTACGACGTTTGTATGCATAACTCTTTGCGACCTTAATGTCACGCCCAAAAAATGACTCGTAATTTTTTTTGCAAATTAAGGCTCATTAGCTTGCCGAAGAGAAGCCAAATAAGTCCTAAGCAGTCCAAAGACCCAAGGAGGAAGAATAAAGCCACGCCAAGCCTTTGACATGCCTATGCGCATGCAGACAGACACATGTGGCCCTGGCATGGCATGGGCTCACACACGAGGAGGGAAGGCAGATAGACAGGCAGGCGTGCATAGAAGATGGGCGCGTGCAGCACAGATGCAGGCGCAAGGCTAGTCGAACGCACGTGCGGGAGACGAAGATGGATGCATGGGAGAAGGATCGAGGAACCTCTCGAAGCTTCTATAAGATTCACGAGTGGCCGAGAGAAGCTTCGCAGGCGCGTGTGCGGAAGCCTTTGGAAGGCCCGTGTGCACACCAGACTGCTCCAAACACCTCCTGACGCCTTCAGAACCTTCTGAAGTCGACCGTCCTCAAAGATTGAAGTTCCTTTGAACTTCAAGAACATCACGTGCTCTGCTTTCTCAAATCAAGCGTATGCGTTCAACTGTGAGAGAATTAGAGGATCAAATTTTAGAGATCGAACCACATCAAATCAAATCAACACAAATACAACATCAACATGAGTTCAACTCCACGAATCAAATTTCTCTAGAAATCTCGTGCGAACAATAACAAAATATTTAAACTATTTTTAAAATATAGCAAAATCTATCAAACTCTCTATACCTCATTCAAGTTTTTTGCTATGTTTTGTAAATAGTTTTATTTTTTTCTATTCACCACAATTCCCCTAGATAAGAGTTCCAAAACAAGATTTAAAACAAAACGTAGTACATACATATAATAACTAAAATAACTCTCTTGAAAACGAAGGAAAATTATTGTAAATAAAAAAAATTGCTTAAAATATTTACAAATATAGCAAAATTTTAAAATCCATCAAAGATAGATTTTGATAAAAGTGTATCACTATTTATTAATATCTATCGTTGATAGATTATTAAATTTTAATATATTTTATAAATATTTTGGTTCACTTTCCTATATTTGAAGACAACTTTTGACTTAAAACTAAATTCAACCAAACTTTGGTTTTGGATTGTTTTCTTCTTCTTTAGAAATCAAATTTTTAAATGGTTTTGTTATCATCAAACAATTTAAACAAAATTCAGAAAACTTTTAAATGCTTAATTGTAATGCTGCTTTTCTTTAAAATCTTAGTAATTTTTGTACATCCATCAATTTAGAACTTAATTCTTATAATTTCTAATTAGATTTTAGTCTCTATTGTTAGGTAAAACTTTCACAAATAGTCATAAAAACTATTTAGAAAAGTTCAATTAAATCATAGACTTTATTTACAAAATTTTATCCAACCATATAGACCAAATTTATGATTGAAACATATTATTATTATTATTATTTTAGAATTAGGGATAGTTGTAAATATAACAATTAGATTTAAAATAATTAAGTATATAACAATATTTAATTTTTTTTTGTAAATATATCAAAATTTGTCAAAGTCTATCCATGATAGAATAAACTATGTTGCTAATATTGGTCTATTATTGATAAAACATTAGAATCTATTAGCTGTAAAAGTTTTATCATGGATAGATTCGACTATATTTATAATTTTTTTAAAAATGTTGCTAATTTGTAAATATTTTAAGCAATTTTTTTTTTGTAAATAGTTGGAGTTTTGAAAAAAATCTTGTATCTTCTAACTCTTGGGAGAATTCCGTATGGACCTTCGTAAAAAATTTACAACCCTTACAAATAAGAACTCTTCTATTTATAAAATTTTCTAGTAGGCTTTATGGGCTTGAGCCTTGTTGGTCCATGGACCAGACCCATGGGCTCAAACACATGGATTTTGGTCATATTTAGTCCAAATAGATAATAGAGATATTTACAAATATAACAAAAATATCACCAATAAACTTGTATCGATGATAGACTCGTATGGTCTATTAGTGATAGACCAAAATTTACAACGTGATCTATCGGTGATAGACTTTTATCATTGATAGAATTTGATAAATTTTTTTAAAATGTTTCGATATACTTAATTATTTTGAATTTATTGCTAAATTTGCAACTATCCCTATTATCTATTTGGACTAAATATGACAAAAATCCATGTGGTTGAGCCCATGGGTCTGGTCCATAGACCAACAAGGCTCAAGCCCATAAAGCCTACTAGAGAATTTTATAAATAGAAGAGTTCTTCTTATTTGTAAGGGTTGTAAATTTTTTACGAAGGTCCATACGGAATTCTCCCAAGAGTTAGAAGATACAAGATTTTTTTCAAAACTCCAACTTCCTTCGAAAATTGAAGCTTATTTGAAGATATAAACTTTCTTCCAAGACTCCAACTTCAAGAACGTGTTTCACTTCCTCAAATCAAGCGTAAGCATCCAATCGAGAGAGAATCAAAGGATTAAATTCTACAAATCCAACCACATCGCATTAAATCAACAAAAAAATACAACATCAACTTAAGTTCAACTCCACGAATCAAATTTCTTCGAAAATCTCATGGGAACATTTGCTATTACTTAATTATTATTCCTAAAATTGCCACTAGTTATATCTACCCTAAAATTTGAGTATTTAATTTTTACTATTATTATTATTATTATACATTTTCAAATATAACAAAATTTCAGATTATCAATGATATTAATCGACACGGATAGAAGTCTATTTGTAACCTAAAATTTTGTTACAAGTTGTAACTATTTTCGAAGAATTTTTTCAAATAGAAAAAGACTTTATACTTCATAGAAAAAAAAAATCTATCTTAAATCTAAAATTTTGTTATAAGTAAACTATTTTTGTTTTTTTATATAAAAAATAAATGAAGCATATGAAATATAAATATTTTGTCCAATTTTTTATTTTTTATTTTTATAAATTTCCTATTTTTTGTAGCCCTCTGTAATTTTAATTCTCCCATAGTTATTAATTTATTTTTAAGGTTAACGTTAGAACTTAGAACTTTAATTAAAAATGATGCAGTAATACATATAAATTTATTATTTTGGAATAAAAGTTGCAATTAAAAAAAAATGTGTGGTGTCATTATCAATCAATTTGAAGTTCATCCATTTGTTTTTGATTGAGACCTCGCTTCAGGTTCACCAACTCTTTGGGCACTCCATATTTCTCCGGTGGTTGTAGCTACTGGAACCGGAAAAAGGTTGGTGAATCAAAACCCATTATAAAATTCTTTATTTTCCACTCAAAAATCGAAACCCCATTT
>JBBPDI010000002.1:4832919-4843157 GCA_037974545.1 Cucumis variabilis
TTTCTTTGATGTTATTGACTGTGATGGTTTTATAAAGTTTTATGTTTAAAGAAGGGATTTCCTATTAAAGTAATAACTACGGTCTAGTTTCAAAAGTTGGGTCGTTACATGGACACAATGGATTTATTTCTGTTCCACTTTCTGTGGCATAGAGAAGCATGACGTCGCGAATTATAGGAATCTGAGACACGAGGAGTCATCACGTCGCAGAAAGTATACACAACAAATTTATTTTTGTTCCATTTTCAGCAACGTGGAGAAGCATGACGTCGCAAATTATGAGGAATCCACGACGCGAGGAGTCACCATGTCGTGGAAAGTGGATACGGAAACCAAATGTTTCCACTTTCCACGACGTGGGTGATGCGATGTTGCAGATTCCTCATAATCCGTGATGTCACGCTGCAGTTTCCTTTGCCAGCGTAATAAATGCATTTTATCTTTCATGGAGTGACGTTGCGGATTATGAGGAATCCGCAACGTTGCGTCACCCACGTCGCAAAAAGTGGAAACATTTGGTTTTCGTGTCCACTTTCCGCGACACGATGACTCTTTGTGTCACAGATTCCTCATAATCCACGATGTCACGCTTCTCCATGCCACAGAAAATTTAATATAAAAGATATATTTTTACATACCGCGACGTGGTTAGTATTCAAAATCTTGACCATGGAGATATCCTTTGTTCATATGGTACGTCGCAAGAAGTTGGTTTAAGCGACGTACTTTTAAGCAACGTATTTTTTGACGTCACTATAAATACTATTTCTTGTAGTGTGTTGAGAACAAAGGATATCTCCATGGTCAAGATTTTGAAGAATAATCATGACTTTAAGAAAGCCACCCGGAAAAGAGAAGAACAAATGAAGATTAAGTACCCTAAGCTCTTCGAATAAGCTTCTAGAATTTCAAGGAGGAAATTTCAATAAGGAGGTCGTAGTTGTGAGACCCTAATCGTGTTCTGAAATTAGAATAGGCAATTAGAGGAACACGAAAGGTGACCAAGATAGCAAGTTCAATGTTAGATGTCCTTCACTACCTCGGAGGAAAGGGTAAGACAAACATTTAAAATCTTAGACAAAATTGTCTATTGAGTGGGGTCTTCTATCTAATAAATTCATATTATAAAAATGGAGGTAGTATAATAACATGTAATTTAAAACATAGTCATTCTTCTCGCATCACGTGTCTACTCGTCTGCCACCTAGTCGACCTGTAAAATCATTCTGTAAGTTGAATTAAGTCTTTGTACCCTTGTCTTGGCTCAAGTGTTTATCACACTCTTTTGCCAAGTTGAAGCTATGTGAAGTAAACTCAACGCCTTTAGTTAGCACACCTTATCAATTTCTCTACCTATTACGGGTCTTCCATTGCCAAATCATATAGCAAGCAAAGAGCATTCCATACCAATTCACACAGGAAGTATGAGCCATCCCATCTAAGATCATACAACATGAATGAGGCATCCCATCCAAGATCACACATCATAGATGAGAACATTCCATTCCAAATCACATAGCAAGAATGGAGTATCATAATGTAGGTTACAAAATTAATTTTATTTTAGTTTTACTAGGTTGATGTATTCCTTAAGACTCAATCCTTTTTGTCATTCAAGCAACCAGAAGAGTACCAAGATATATGCACACTTATTTATATATGTACACACAATGCTTTAGGCATATCCACATATTCAAAGAGATACCTCTAATATTTTTTTAAGAATATTGTTTGCCAAACATTCTTTTATTTGTAAGGGTTATCACCATATGCATCTTTTAGATTATTAGTTGTCACTTCTCATGCATGGTATAATCATTTTGTTTCTACACTACTCAGTCCAATTTGTTCATAAGTTGGTGCATTTTAGGATTAGAAAACATAAGGGAGAAGGCATATAACCCTAATCTCTTAAAGAAACACATTTACAGATTCATTCAACTGAAGCTTTCTAAATTCTTTTTATGAAGAATAACCACTCACAATCATAAGCATCTAGCTTCTACGTTCGACGTTCAACTCAAGTTCCTCTTTTGTGCTCACTTTCAAATCCTTGTCAGATTTTGATTGATCTTGATTCCCTAAGTGTAAGGCGCTGATCGCATACCACCAACACGAAAAAGAACCCCGCGACTGTGATACTAAACGAAAAAAAAAAATTGATCATAGAATATATTTAACTGACGGAGTATGCATAATGACTTGACCTAAAGGAAGGAAGTTTGGTTAAGGAAAATCACTGTGGAGAAATCATTTGGATAAGAGTGTAGTGCAAGGAAGTGCACAACAAGGAGAAAAAAGGCAACACAAAGAGAAATACCTACGTTAAATTGTGTAAAGAAGAAGGGAAGTCAAGAGTTAGGTGATGGATACAATGATGTTGGAAGAAGCACTTGTTCCTAGGAAAGTCCTAGTGTTCTGTTGACAAGACTAAACGATCCTATGAGGAGAAAATAAATGTATGTTGCTTCCCCAGAAGATAAAGAGAGTCAGACATTTCAAAAGTTTAGCTTCTCAAGGAGATAAGATTGGCATCTGAAGGGAACGTCTAATGATTGTTGGCATTTTAGTCTACCTGTCGAGTTTGAGTTGGTTGCATGACATGGTGAATCGGCAAGGAGAGATGTGTAAAGTATTGAACCGACCCTTGGATATGGAAATTCCTTATAAAAGGGACAAAGGTCGAATAGAAAAGAGAGTTTTCTTTTGGCTAGAAAAGCTAGATTTCAAATCAAAATGGAAAGGAGATGTTTAGAATGTTGAACGGCCGATTGAGGCTAAGTATATGTGTAAGTATATAGCGGGACGAGAAGAGAAAGCTTAAAGTAGAGAAGAAAAGAGTTGAGACATTTGTGTGAGTGATAAAACATGATTCAACGTAATTTCTAATTTGTTATTTACTGTTAATTCTTGTTGTGTTTGTTTATGAATTATGAATAAATGTTACGAATAATTCATCCTAAACCCAAACATGTACCCTTATAACGAATGTTTCTGAGTATTCCTTATAGGTAGTGTATTCATAAAACTGTCATCAATAGGGGAAAGGTTTTGTGGATGACTTACATAAATAGTTAATGTGATGTTTGTAAGTATTCCGTCGATGATTATCCAAAGTATTTCTTCGTTAATGCTTAGTAGATGATATTGTTACTATTGTTATATTATGTAAGGAAAATGCTAGAAAGACTAACCTTTCTGTTTATCGTTTGTAATGGTTGCATGTCGAGAGAAGATAAGACCTATCATGTGATGCTATTGAGTATGAGTCCCAGGTAAGCGAAGGAAGATTCTCAGGTCCAGGATGGGCTTGTTGTGAAATAGTTCCAGTGTATGGCTTTGTAGCACTCGCTAAGAGGAAGATGTTGATGAGACGCTGGTGGAGTGTAACTTCCAAGACGAAGAATGTTAAAATGGCAAGACCCTACCGAATATTTTAGGTAACCCCATGATCTTAGCAAAAGTGAATCCTAGGCCAACAAAGGGGAATTCCCAAGTTTCAGTATGAGCTTGCGATGGTGATGTTGTACTAGTTGGTAACTCATTATGTGGTTATTGGTGGTGGTGGTTATGTGATGTGCGCTAACTGTTCGTCGTAACAAACTTTACGTGTTGTGGCTTATTGTTTATTAATCTATGGATTCCTTGTGATTTTCCAAAAGATTTTCTTAAAACCGTCACTCACTAAGTCATTTAACTTATCATTTAAGTGTTTTTCCTTCTCAGGTTGTTAGGCATTAAGGCCATGCGAAGATTAGTTCTGAGGCTACATAGCCAAGCTAAGAAGAGAAAACTTGTGTCTCTATAGTCTTACAAGACACATTGACCATGAATATTTCTATTACGCAGGAGGAGCTGGTTCGTAAGCGAATCACTCCTTAGTACGGATAGCCTGACTCAGAGGGTAAGCGATAGTAGTTTAATCTTTATACTTTTTCAATCCATCATTTCTTTACTTTTCATTTGTCAAAGTGTTATTAGTAGTTTAAGTCAGTGATACTTTTTGATAAGAAGTACAATTTATAACCCTTATTGCATTAGTTGAGCTATACTTATCGCTTGGCCAGTGTCAATCATCAACTACCCGAGAGAGCAAGTAGCAAGAATAAGGCTAATGTATCTAAGGAGGAGTTTGGCAACAAACTCCACCTTAGCAAGATAACTTCCAACATTTGTATCCCGAAAGGCAAACAACTGTTAGAATTAGGAACTGAGAGATTTTTGTTCTTAATCGCGAATTTTTATAAGTGTTATAAGTGAATACTCCTAGATCTATCTCGCCTAATCAGACTTAGTCATGTAGATCTCGAAAGGAGACAATGTGTGGCATTCAATGACTCTAAGAGGAGCACTCCTTAATCATAAGTTGATTGAGTAAGTTAAATCGCATCAAGCTCTTGCATTGCTTAATCACATAATGGTGCGTAAGCCTTATATCACTCTTTCTCGCATACAAGTTAGTTCACATATAACTCCATTTTTACATCTAATTACTTCCCTTTATAGATTCTCTAGGCGTACTTAAGTAGTTTTAATCCTAGCTCTGATTCTTTTATACCTTTGTAATTAATTCTCATAATGTCTAACTAATGAGTAATTTGCTAGAATTAATGTCTATCAACAATTTCAGTGTTCAACCCTGGATCATCCTGGTAAACCTACTGTTTCGCTTGCACTTAGGCAAGTAGTAGAAAAACTTGTACTCGATGAGAACTTAAGTATTATGCAATGAAGAGGTACATAGTGAGCATTTCGCATGCTATGATCATGATCCATGACTCATCACCTAGAATCGTAGCATGCTATATAGAGAGTTATGGTAAGTGTATTACCCGCGATGATCTGACTTAGTGATGTATTGCATTTACATTACACAAAAATGAAACTATTAAGTCCAAGATGAACAACCAGAGGGTTCTTTACTTAGCCTTTTATCACCTAATGCTTCTTCTTGCTTGGATCACCTTCGTTGCAAGTAGTTTTATTGCATAAGATAGGCCGTGATCTGAGCCTCACAAGCTAAGTAAGTCATTCTACCTATGAGATAAGAAAAAGAACTATGCATTGATATGAGATGTGTTGTGATCTTCTTCCACCACGAGGTAATTGATATCATCCTCAAGTATTAAGGTCGGTGTTCTTATTTAACTTTGTCGCCCACTGAATTCAGGATAAGAGTGGCAGTAGCCACGTGGAGTTTCTTATGTTGGATGAGCCTCACCACCAGGCAAAGGTAATCATTCTGGCATGGATACCTTCACCAGAAAAGCCTATAAATAAAGAAGTCTAGTAAGTTTAAAGGGTTAAATTCTACCTTGTGTTTACTTAAGAAGAGTTGAAGGAATTTGTAAATAATGTTGGAAGCTACACGAGTTCAGATTCACCAAAGAGTTGGTTAAGAACTTAGACGAGAAGGTTACCCGATTGTGAGTGGTTCTCTTCAAAATGTTTGTGAAATAAATGAATTTCTACTGTATTTGAATCCTTGTATATATCATTTCAGAATTATTAAGTTTGATGATTATACTTATGATTTTCAGATTCTTTAAATAGTTTGGCAAATGAATCAGATTTGTTGCAAAATGATTTAGTACCCTCTACGATGAAATATCTCACACTTGCTTTATGGTCTAGTGTGGGATGTCATATTCACGTTTTGTGGTCTCGAATAGGATGTGCCATACTTGCTTTGTGTTATGGTATGGAATGTCTTATACATGCTTTGTAATTTGGTATAAGATGCTCTTTGCTTGCTTTGTGTTCTTGCACTAGAAGACCCGTTAAGTTTAATGGAATTAATGATAATTGTTGTATACATTGAGATTACTCTGCACAACTGCAACTTGTTATATGGAAATGCTTTCTTATGCGATATGATTTACGATGAAATGACTTTGCAGCATTATACGAAAATTCTTTTTTATGTGATATGATTAAATGATTTTGCAGAGAAATGATTTCTATGATATTTATAAATACTTGCCAATGAGATTTGATTATGTAATCACCTAATGCAGCAAAATGATCTTCTGATTTGAACTCATATGTTTACTTAAACGCATACGTATTTGTATCGCGTAGTATTTGTGAAAAGAATTTTACAACGCGTTATGGCGAGAATATGTTGTTCAAATGTGTTGATGTAAAACCCCACTCACTAGACTCTTTTTTCTAATCTACAAATGTTTTGTTTTATTCCCCCCATCCCCTCAGGTAGCAAAGGACATCCAACATTTAACTTGCCCTCTGAATTGCATGTTGTGCCATATATGTGTTGCATCATCTTGTTGGTAATCACAGTCAACTTGCATAGCATGTAGAGTTAACCGAGAAGAGTAAATGGAAGTTTTGAAACTTGCATATTTTTATTTTGAGGAAACTCTTCTTGTGCTTATCTGAAAATGTAAACTGTTATATTCCTTTAATATTCTAAAATTCAGCAGAAATGTAAGTCTCATTCTATTATTAAGAAAATTCAAGTGCAGCCCAACTTATTACAATAAATAATAAGACATAATGTTACTTATAAAAATTTGACTTATCTAGATTTCTATACAAGTTTCTATGCAACATCTATCCTTCTTGAAATTACTTAACTATAATCACTTGTAATTTCTTCTAAGAGACTGGTCAAAATGGTAGCAACAAGCTCAGCTCAGGGCAACATGATCCTTTTCTAAAAATTGACAAAACATTTTGAAAAAAATGAGCTTAAAATGTCCAATGAGTGATATTTTCAAAACATAATTTCCAAATAGTTATGCTCAATGCTTTTTACTTCAAACATACAAGTCATTAAGACATAGTACAATAAATCCTTTAGAACCCTTTCGTAAGATTCTTCTAACATCCATAACATTTTATCATATTATACCAGTCTCCTACTATACATTCATAATATAGGTCAGTTATCACTAAACCCTTTTCCCATAAGCAATAAAGTGTTCACTGATGTAATCGCATTAGGCCCCTCTATAAAGCCTTCACATCAGTAATCATATTAGGTGCACATTCAGAGGTAATTGTATGGTATTTGCATAATTCCACAAAAATATTTAAATAAGATTTTACCTTAGCTTGGAAACAATCAACATTTAAGAAAGCCTTTAAATGCAATCAAACTTGTAAAATTCCTTAGAAATCATTTAGAGTAAAATATTCACAAACCAATGCTTGTATGCTTCACATCATGGTATCAAATAATATTTTTAAATCAATTCTGCTCACTCACCTGATGATTCCTTCCTTAGCTCGAAAAATTTCATCAAATTTTACTTTTCTTGAACATAAGGTATTTAAACTCCAATTAATCCCCAATAATAAGAAAATACCAAAACTTCGAGCAAATTTGACAAAAACACCCAAAAATGGCCTAAAATGGTTGGTTGGCACATAGGGGTGGTTGAAAGGGTGGGTTACGTGTGCGCATCTAGTGGCCACATGCATGGTCGTGTGCCTTGTGGCCCCTGTTGCTTGGCCTCTCTATGTCATGCCTAGAAACTGGGTTCTTGGCCAGAATCCTTCTTTCAACTTTGTAGGGTAATATCTTAAAATTCAGAACCCAAATGACAAAACTTCCTACTATAAAGTTTCTTAGAAATGTCTTACGTATCTTACCTCCAACTTTTAGTTCCAAATGCAAAATGATGTACTTTGTAGTCCTTCAGAAGTGCGCCTTGTTCAGATTGCTCTAAAATCTAACATTTCTCCCTTTTCTCAACTCAAACTCAAACCTTCTTTGCTCCAATTTGTCTGACAACCCAAAACTACAAACTAGATTAAATTTTGTAGGTTTAGAAAGGCTGCATGGCTTCAAATTGACATCTATCGCCTATTTTATACATGCATGCCCAGGTCTTGACACTCTTTCCCAATCTACTCTAGGCTTGTCTTAGGTTATTTAAATGTTCTACATCTCCTACTTGGTAATAACAAAACCTCCTTTCATGTCATGCCTAAGGCCCTTTTTTGACTTACTTCTTCTCTTTCCATGCCTTGCCCATCTCTTATTATCTTCTAGCCCTCCTTTTTTACCTTTTTCTTTTTCTTAAATTTCATGGCACCCCAACCAAAGTCTTTCTACAACTACGTGCTTTCTATGATTTTTTTTTTTTTGGAAAATATCGCTCAAATGCCCTTTTAACCAAGTCTTGAATTAAAATTCTTTTTTAGCCCAAAATCATTATACTTGTTTTTTCTAACTCTTTAATTCGGCCGATTTCAATATAAATCTTTTTCCTACTCATTTTTACCAAGATACATCCTAGAGCTCCTTAAAAAAGTTCCTTAAGACTTTAGAATTCAGGTTTACACAAGTGGTTCAAGTTGAGTACGTTTGAAGATTACAAGTTATTTGAAGCTATGAAGGTAAAGTTTCAACTAAACCCTAGTTTAGTTTAAATAGGGTTATGCATGTTAATTAAGTTGTAATTAGAGTATAATTAGATCTGATTTTTGTTGTGCATGTTTATTTTTCTATCAAAACCAACAAATTATTTTTTTATTTTTAGTATCTCTGACCTGATTTCGATAAACTAGCCAGTTTTAACACAACTCGATTATCAGTTTTAATCGATTTAATTGAGTTTTTTTTAACTATTTCTTTTCGTCTTTATTTTATCTGTTTGTTAATGTTTGGGTTGTGGACACATTGATGATGTTAGAGAGAAATGAGAAATATGAGATATAAATTGAATAAAATGGATACCATTTTTCTAATCTATAATTTTTTTTAGAATTTTAGTTTTTATATTTATTTTTACCATTAATTGAAATCTTGTTAGTTTAATTTTTACACCTTTAAAAATTTGGAAGGGTACATTTTTAAAAAAAAATAGAAAAATATTAAAACTATTTACAAAATATAGCAAAATTCAATAAAATCTCTATAGCCCATTTAAATTTTTTTGTTATATTTTGTAAATAGTTTCATTTTTTGTCCTATTCATAACAATTCTTCTTTAAATAATATCTTGCCTTAACATTTACTTTTTACTTGTGTTTTCAAAAGCCAAGTCGGATTAAGAATCTTAAAATGTGTTTTTATTTTGTAATTTGGGTAAGAATTTAACTCTTGTAGTTAAGATTGATCAAAGTTTTTTAAAAAATAAAAGAAAATAGACTTAATTTTTTATTAACTAAAAATGAAAAGAGTTTTGATAACCCAATTTTTTTTAGTTTTAAATCATTAAGCATCTAAACTAGAAAGCTAACTAATATTAATAAATAGTAGTCTACTTTGGACAGGTAAATTATAATATTTTGTTATATTTATGTATTTTTCTGAAGTTTATCAGTTAAAATAATTTCTTTTTTTTTTTTATTTAACAGACGATGTAAATTGGGAAAGGCTTATTTTAAAACTGAAAAAGTTATATAGCAACATTTATACAGTTCCAATCTATATAAAAGTTTAAGATTTATGATATTTCAACTCACTTTACGACATCATTAAAATATATCATTTTTACATAGAATCAAACAATACCCACCTTGTGACTAATTTATAAATTTATTTCCAAACATCAAATGTTATGAAATATATACGATGTAGATTACTATTTATGTAGATTTATTTCTAATGGTCTGTGGCTTTAGATTATGAGCTGGTGTTATATTTATAAATACTTTTACTATTTAAAACAATTTTTATAGTATCAAGAATTAATAAAAATTATAGAATTTGTGAGCAAACTACCCATCAAACTTGAAGGAATTGTATATACTTTTAACTTATAAAATAAATATAAATTATTATAATAAATTATTTTTACAGAATTAAAATAAATATTAACTGTAAAGTTTAGTCAAGTTTAATATGTGAACACATATTTTGGAAAAAAAAGTTTGTGTATATTTAACCTTTATACTAATTTTAAAAAGGTATATTATATTTTTAATGAAACTTTAAAGTTTAAATCTAGAAAAATTAATTAACTGATGAAAAATTATTGTAAATGAAAAACGGTTGGAAATATTTATAAAATATAGCAAAATTTCAAGTATGTATGTTAATATTTATCAATATCGCTTTTGCTTCATTTAGCTATATTTGAAAATGTAACGTACAAAAAATTAAGATAATTTTTAGAATTAATTATCTTAGTATTGTTTAGTTATGTTTAAATTTATTAGACGTTTATTTTGAAGATTATTTGTTTTCGTGAACATTGAAATTAATTAGATATTTGTTAGATGAATATTTAATTAATTAGAGGATTTGAATTTGTGGTGTTTTT
>JBBPDI010000002.1:4854607-4865973 GCA_037974545.1 Cucumis variabilis
ATGTATGAACTCAAATTGGTACTCATTAGAGGGTGTGGAGCGACATCTATTGACCATCGGAATATCCCCCTCCTATACAGAATGGTTGTATCATGGAGATGTAGTGAATTTACATAGAGATATTGAAAGGTTAGAGGAAGGAACCAGTAGTAACTCTTTTGATGAAGGAACTAGTAGGAATTTTTGACGCATATTATAGATGCATCGGAGATAGTTATCCTGACACATATCCACCAACGTGGTTCCCGACGTTGGATTGTGCGTCGGGGGACCCACTCCCGACGAATGGTGTATGTTTTTCCGACGTGGCCATGTGTCGGGAAAGACCCCATTTCTTGTAGTGATCTATGAGTTTTAGGATATAAATTCCAACACTTTTATTGCATGAACTTAGTCTTGTCGTCTAGCTTAGTAAAATACACAGAAATCTAATGTCAAATCCAAAAAAGAACTAAACAAGATTAACACATGAACAAGCAGTACTCTCTGGCAACAATGCCAATTTGACCGATAGATCTTGTTGCTCAAATTCATGTTAAATATATTATTGAACCACACACAACACACTAGTCTTAGTGTGGTAAGTCCAGGTCAAACTTAGGAACCACATAAAGTTCTTTAGTAAATTCGTTCCCAATCGAGGTAAATAAGGGGCGGTTTGATGACTGTTTTCTAGTGCAATGGAAATAAATGGTAAGACAAAAGTGAATTGTAAAATTCAATGACTAAAATATCCTAGCTTGGGTCTAAATGGATTTCTTTATTTTCAATTTTTTTATCAAGAATTTTTCATTACTTGAATTTAATATTAAATCACAACCAATTTAATTAGAAACGCTAACCAAAATTTTCTAAATTAAAAATTAGTGAAATTCAACAAGATAAAATATACATATTTGAATTACATTAGTCGCATTAGCTAAATATTCGATTGATTAGCTAATTAAACCCTAAATTCAATGACTAAAAGATCATAGCTTAGGTCTAAATGGAACACTTTATTTTCATTACTTGATCTTAATGTTAAATCACAACCAAGTTAATTAGAAACACTAACCAAAATTTTCTATTCTACAAATTAGTGAAACTCAACAAGATAAAGCATACATATTTGAATTACATTAATTGCATTAAGATCTAGGACATATTGGATGATCAATTAACTTTCAAGCACCTAGCTAATTATTCTATTGATTTGATCTTAAATAGGTTAGATCAGTACTCATCTAATTATATAAAATTATAAGCTAACTCAATCCTTTGCTTCTAGAAAGTCTATAAAATCAAGTGTCATGATATTATTTATGAACTCATGAGGTAAACATACATCCTCAAGAATTTGATAATATGTTTCAATCAATATTAAAACAGAATCAAATCATCCATTACATTAAATCAAGATCAAAAGTGCACAAACAAAGAAATATGGACGAATCCTAATGACCCAAGTTACAAACGTGTACCTTAGCTACCATACATTATTGAAAAAATAAAAAAAATAATAAAAGAAAGTCTTCGATCAGATAGTACAAAAGAATGCCAAGATTTTATATGAAGAATTTAAAAGTTTGTGCGTTAAAGTATGCCTCCCGAGTGCTAGCAGCTAGGTAATTTAAGAGAATAATGTGTCAACGTCGCGGTGGTAGGATGCAATGTCATGGCTTTGTGTGCATCCATTCCATCTGCTAAGTTCGTAGTGTCATGGAACCATGTATTTTGTCTGAAAGCCATCTATTCTGCCTAATGCTCATTTAGTCTCAACATGAGATTTGTTGTCTCGTTGACGCTCTAAACCTCCATTAATGCTTGTTTAGTTTTGAAATGAATATTAAAGTCAAGAATGACTTGAATTAAGCTTGATAGATAAATATTCATGGAATAGATGCATAGAATACCAAAACGATATCAATTTAAGCATAATACAATAACGTATTTTCAATGCTATTAGTTGTAGTGGCCTACTGCAATATGTGTGCGCATAAGGTAGAATAGTTGTGTTCTTTGAAAATCGCATGATGCAACATCGTGGTGCTTCAAAGATCACTTGTGGCCAAACTTCTATCAACATTGCAACGTGACTACATTTGATTTAAGTTATTTTATATCGCCTAGGTTTTGATACATCCAATTAAGTTGTCCTTTGCATGAATTTTCTTTAATTTTCTCCACTCTTCAGTTCTAATTATGTACTCAAACATTTCCTAATAGTGAGGCCCTTGAAAACTAAATATTCTACCTAACTAACCCTAAACCTTAATACAATTAATATAAATTTGGATTTTGTATACTTCTTATTGATTCAATTTTTTAGAATTTATGTAATAAAATTTGAAGTTTGTAATTTAAATTATATTCTATTCAATAAAGTGGTTATTAAGGACTTATTAGTGAAAATTGAATTCTATAATCTTGAATACAATAAACTAAAGTCACGAGGCTATTTAGTGTAGACTTGAACTTTATGTAGAGACATAAAAGTGGATTAACTTCGAGTGTATAGCCTAAACAATCTATAGTGTATGAATAAGGTAGGACATCTTATTTTGGGGACACTATGGAAGCAACCCGTTTTGTAGTTAGTAACAATGTGATCCTGAATCGTTCATGTAGAGACATAAAAATGGGAGCATCATATATAAAGAGTTAACATAAGACTGGAGCCTTGAAATAGTCACTTTTAAGTTATAACACCGTTGACTGTATAAAATTCATTATTTTGATTATTAATGACCTCGATAACTTAATCTTAATCTTGAGCTAACTATAAACTTCTGTTTGCATGAAATTATCCTTAGATCTGCATAGGTGAGGACAGCTTAGTGTTACAATTGTAACTTTTCAAACTCGGGACGAGCCGCCGATCAAAATCTAAAATTCGCAGACAAACTCAGCGTACGATTCAATCTCCCATCAGATTTTTGGGAAAATGTTTTAGAAAACGTGAAAGAGAAATAAATTCATTGAAATTGTTGTTAAAACAAGCATTGAAGACTGCTAATTGCAATAAGAAAGCATAGATTGCAAAGAGTGTGACAAGACTTGGATGAGGATTGAACTACTATGTCTCCCCTATAATACATTTTGAACATTTTCAGCTCTGGTAGGCTTACATATGAAAATGCCGAAATGTCACTCCCAAGCTTTATGACTTAAAAATGAAAGCAACTAGCTAAATTATGTACAAGGTATAAAGACAAGATAATTGGGGGTATTCAGAGTATACGGCCATAGACAAACACGCCTTGGACAAGTATGTCTGTTACACTCAGCATAGCTGGCTCAATAAGCCTTCCATTTAAGGGGTAAGAACAAATGGATAACTAAAGACATAGGGTCCAAGACGAAATTAACTCTTACCTGCTTTAGAGTTAGTAGATGGGTTGTTCCCTTAAGAACTGAATCTAAGTCTTAAACAAGGGGCCCCACCCTTTCATTTGTTCGAGAGAGATTCGATTTATAGGTTAGACCTTAAACCAATTGTTCAATAGTGGATTAGTGGGACTTAATGTGTAAGATGTAGTCTTAAGGGTAAAACGATATTTTGACCCAGTCGAGATTACGAACAACTTATGAGCGATTAATTTACCGATCATGGTTATATCAGATGAGCATAAATATATCTATAGTGAGATGAGTGCAATTACGGAACTTCATTAAGTGTTTTATAGGACAATGGATCCTCAACGCCATCATCTGGTATGACAACTTAAGTTTCAGTTAAACCCAAGTAACAGTTAGGTTGTGATACAATCTTTCCACTGTGTTGAGGCATTCTCAATGATTGAGAAGCATGAGACTGACTTGATATGTTGGTTTCATCAACTCTTGATGAGGGACCATCTTCATCAACAACCCCTTGTTGATTCATCACTAGTTTCACTTAATACTAATTTGCTTTATGGTTTATGATCTCTCATGTGGTCTTCTTCCAAGAAAGTAGCATTTGCTGATAAAAACACTCTGTTTTCTTGTGGATCGAAGAATAAATCACTTCTCGTTTTTTTACAGTAACCAAAAAATTGACATAACCTTGAACGGGGTTCCAACTCCTTGAGATTTGTCACTAACACGTGTGTTGGACAACCTCAAATTTTGAAGTGACTCAAACAAGGATTACATCCTCTCCATAACTCAAAAGGTGTTTCAGAAACACTCTTCGAAGGAACATTGTTCAAGATATGAACTGCAGTCTCTACTGCATACCCTCAAAATAAGATAGCAATTGAGCATAGCTCATCACTGAATAAACCATGTTTAACAAGGTTCTATTTCTCCTTTCTAATACACCATTTTGTTGAGGTGTACTAGTGGCTTAGAGTTGGAATTGGATTCTATGTTCTATCATATAGTCATGGAATCTCAAATCCATGTACTCTCCACCTCGATCAAATCGAAGTATTTTAATCTTTTTACTTAATAGACTTTCATCTACAGTCTTATACTCCTTGAACTTTTCAAGAGCTTTAGACTTATGCCCCATTAAGTAGAAATAACCATATCTTGAATAATCATTTATAAAAGAGATAAAGTATTCAGAACCTCCTTTAACTTTTAATTCATCAGACCACAAAGGTCTGAATGTATAAGTTCTTAGGGCTCTTTTGCTCTATAACATTTTCCAATAAAAGGTCTTTTAGTCATCTTTCCTTCAAGACATGATTCACATGGAGGCAATGAATCATCTTCTAACTCATTTAGAAGTTCGTTCTTTACCAATGTCCCGATTCTATCGAGAATAATGTGACTTAATCTTAAATGCCAAAGATAGGTATTGTTATTAGGAGAAATTCTTTGTCGTTTATTTTCAGTATTAATAGTTTTAAAGATCTCATGATTTAAAATTACTTTCGCTTCATTAGGTCTTAATACATATAAGTTTTCTTCAAGCTTAGCTGAACAAATATGTACACCATGCTTAGAAATAAACACTTCATTTAAAGAAAATTTTACATTATATGATTGTTCAATAAAACAAGAAATAGATATGGGATTTCCTTTTATCATAGAAACTATGTACAAGTTTTCTAAAAACGAGAACCTATTTTTTAAAGACAACTTTACATCTCCCACCGTACAAGCTAAAATGACATCTCCCGTTCTAACCTTGAGTGTCATCTCACTCTTCTCGAGCTGCTTGAAAGAACTAGTTTCCTGTAAGGAAAAGCAAACATGGCTAGTGGCTCCTGAATCAAGTATCCAAGCATTTTGGTCATTTTCCACTAAACATGTTTCTAAGACAATTAAATCATACTTACCTTTTTTTCTTTTCTCTCTTCTTAAACATCTCTTGGAGAGAGTCCATGATCTGACGTGTAATGACCATGGTCTCGTATTTTTTGCTTAGTATGTAAGACATATTGGACAAGAGATAGACATGGGGCTTTGTCATTGGCTTTTGTCCAATGTTTATATGCATCCCTAACATTCTGAGATGCATTTCAAGTAGGAAAAGGAGGACATTCCTTCATTAAGACGAAGTGTAGATCATCATTAACTAGAATCATATTTAGGTTTGACTTCTATGTCGCATAATTTTCATTGGTTAATTTTTCGTTTTTAAGTAGTTGATTAAATGAAGAAGACATGCTAAAATATCAAACAATTGACCATATTAGTTATCTTTATCTTAACCCATTACACAAAATAACTAATACTAGAATTGAGACAATCTCAGCTAATAACTAAGACCAGAATAACTCATATTCCTATAGTTCTTAGCCATCGTTGTTCGATCAATGATTCATTAACTAACTTAACTCATCCTGTAAGTGTGACCCTACCATTTTTAAATTCTAGAGGTACGCTTCAACAGGCTACGGAAAAGAAAGACAAATGTTAAAGATTAACCGAAGAAACCCTATCCATTTATAGAGTTTGCATTGTTTTGACTTCTATAATTAGGCCCTCCAGAGGGATGGTCACTCCAGGATAACACGCAAGCAGATCATAGAAATCTCACGGTGCAACCTAATAGAGGAGATCATAGGATACGTTGACACGACTTTCTTCTACTTACTATGAACATTTTCCTTATTCACCTTGTTATTGATCCATACAAACACTTTCTGAAGGGAGGTCGCTCCTAGGGAGACACGAAGCCAAATAGGAATTTCACATGTGAAATATTAGGGACGCGAGAGCTAAAAATTAATATATCGTATATACTATTTTTCTCCCACTAAAATTTTCTATTAATTTAGGGTTTGTTGTACTTAGCTAAATTTTGGCTAAATGAATCTAAGTCTATTCTTATTACAACTCTTATAACAAGACTTTAATTTACCTAGTGGCATTTAATTTACCACTAAAATTTTCTATTAATTTAGGGTTTCTAGGAGTATTAAACCATTTAATTTACCAAGTGGCATCTTATGCTAATAGAAATAAGATTAATTCAACACTAGCTTTGGGTCAGTTCCCAAGTAGGAGGTGTTCCATAAACCGTCAACTTAAGTACCCCAGCCTTAGACAGAACTTTATCAGTGGAGTTCTCTTATAACCTTAAATCCTATTTACTCTTAAAGTTTCTAGGTATATTAAACTATTTAATTTACCTAGTGACTTTTCATGCCAATAGGAATAAGGTTAATTCAACGTCTATTCCGAGTTAGTTCCCAAGTAAGAGGTGTTTCATAAACCATCAACTAAAGTTCTTCCAACCTTAGACAGAGCTTTACCGGTGGAGTTCCCTTAGAACCTAAAATCCTATTTTTCCTACTTAGTTTTATTAAACTACAATAAATCATAATTCTAATCTTGTGATCTTAGGTCTATTTAATTTTAAACAATTTAAAATTAAAACAAATTTAATCTTAAGATCCTATGTTTGCATGCAACTCGTTATTATAGGTTGACGATTTCTAATTATCAAAATTTATAACTATATTATAAAATTAATTAATTGGTTGTATAATATGCATACTATGGTTTAATTAATTAAAATCAAATTATAATTAATAAACCATACATCATGCATAACATTAATATAACAATTATCTTAAACTATGGATGTATTATGCTTAATGCAAATTGATTTTCATCTTAATTAATATAACACTTATATTAAAAAAATACATAAAAATTAATCAAGCATACACAAAACATTAATTTAAATATAACAAATTATATTTAACTAAGTAATGTCATGCATCATGTTTATCCAATTTCATATATTTAAGATATCAACATACTTTAAATAACTCATGAAATTTAAATTCATGCATTAATACCATATATGGTAGCATTTATAATATATAAAAATGCATGAACATGCTTAGAAAATCATTCAAAACTAAAATATAACACTTATATTTAAGAATAATGCGTGATAATTATAATCCTAAGGTGAGATTTTAAACTATATGACATACATTATGCATATAATTAATTTAATCAAACATCACCTGTAATAATAGATTAAATAAAGAAAATATACAATATTTGGCACCTCCAAAAAAAATAATCAAATTAATATAATCATCTTATATTAATTTAATTAATAAAGTAAAAAAATATTAAAAAACGAAAACAACAAAAAATTTCAAGGTTTGGAACTTAAACCCACAACCTCTTACATCTATGGTGGATATATAACCACTACACTAGAAACTCATTCATGGACCTTTAAACACATGCAAAAGGATATATTTGTTTCCAATCTTTTTTTAAACGCTACTGCAACTCTTGCCATCGAACGACACAAACTTACAAACTGGATTACATAATTAAAATATCCGAAACAACAGGCCCTTACATCAATCAAATTAATGAAAAACTATAATCTAAGATGCCAAAATCGAAAACATCTATTTTACAAACTCCATTCATAATGCAAAAATCCTATCTAACCAATGCAAATTTTAAAATTCTCAATTAAAATTTGAGAGATAAAAGCCCATGGTAGCTGAAGATTTTACAGAAACATTCCTCAATTTAATTTGGGAATCCCAAAAAACCAGTACATTGGTAATATTTAGAATCAAAATTTATCGAATCTACAATCTATCGAATTGGGGACACCACCCATTGGAAACCTTCCTATCCTCTAGGATGAGATTGGTTTGTGGGAACCAATTGTAATGAAAAAGTTTTTTAGAGAAACTATTTTGTAGAGAAGCAAAATTATTAGTTATATTTTTTGTTAAGAAAAACTGTTTTTCTTTCGAATATTTATCTCTTTCCTTCATGGAGTAAGAAATGGAGTAGGAGAGAATCATAAGATTCTATTAATTTAAAAATATTAAATTAATAGAAATTTCAAATCAACTAATTAATTAACCATTAATCAATTAGTTAATAGGAAAATTTTTAAAAATAGTAGATTTTACAAAATATTTATAACCTTTAGCAAATTCTATCACTGATAGTCATTGATATGCTATAATGATAGAAGATTATCAGGGATAAAATCCAAAATTTTGCTATAGCTTGTAAATATTTTAATTTATTTTACTATTTTTAAAATGTCACTAAGCGTTTTGGACATGTTTTTTGACATGTTTTGGACATTTGGTCACTAAGCGTTTTGGACATTTGATGTTTTGGTTAGGTAAAATAATGAAGAGGTAGAGTAGGTGAAATGCTTTACAGGTGTCTTTGCATGCTTAACTTAGATTTCAGCTAGTAGGAGATGTCATTAAAAACTCATGCAAGATTCAGTATAAATAGGTCACTTTTGTTGAGCATTTCTCCCACTTCACTTTTGCGTTTTGGCTGAATTTACTCTCAAAAGATCATATATTGAGTCTAGTTTTTATATTAGGGTTTTTCGATGAAATTGAGCAAGGGATAGTGAGTTTGAGTTGAAGTAAGAGAAGAAGGTTAGTTTTCAGGTAAATCTGAGCAAAGTGGACTTCGAGAAGGCTGTAGAGTTCATCCTCCGAAATCTATAGCTGGAAACTTAAGATAAGAAAGTTAAGATGTTTCTAAGTATTATTTTAGGAGAAAGTTTCTGCAAAAGAATTTTGGATTGTTAGTTATGATTTTTCAAAAATTGAGTTATGTTTCTGGATGAAAAATGAGGTTCTACGCAAATGGTAGCTGGTGAGTGACAAGGTAAGACTAGGCGAGATGGACATGGAATTTTGCAAACTAAGAGGTTAATGTGCATTGAGTTTGGTGTTGGACAAACGACCTGTGCGCAAGGTACGCGTGACCAAGGAGGCATGCAAGGACGGTTGTGTGAGATGCCATGCACGCGACCAGATTAGGCGTGCGGTGTGCCTGTGCTTGAGGTTAGCACGCACAACAAACCTCTTGTGAGGTTAGCATGCGGGCATCCCAGCACGTGGCCAAGACCCTGCCACCCACCCATGCACACCAGGCAATGTCATGAGGTGTTTTGAGCTGCTTTTTATGGTTTTCGAGAATTTTAAGTACAGTTTTCATATTTTCTTGGAAAAAATGGAATTAATTGGATAACTTTACTATATTTCTAGGTCAAGAGGAGATTGGAAAAATTTATAAGCCAAGGATTTAAGCTTGTATCTATGAGTGAAAAATGAATTTGTTTACGTAATTTTAAAGCATGTTTTAAAGCCATGATTTAGAAATGATTTAGGTTAAATGTTTATGTTATGTTATGAAAAGTTATTCAAGCATGTTATTATTTATTCAAGATTACTGTTTACTGAAAAATGTTAAGTTTACTATAAAGGAGTTTATCAAGGCATTATTGTTTAAGGCTTACGAAAAGAAGTTTAAGTTTATGGTTTATAAATATTTTATTGGAACCAAACTATCTATCAAATTACTCATTACAGGGTGACTTAAAAATTATTTGTATGGAGAAGGCTTAAAATTTACTCATACGGGGCATAAATAAAATTACTCGTCACGGGACAAGCTTAAAATTTACTCGTGACAGGGTAGGAATAAATTACTCGTTACAGGGCAAGATCGAAGATGGTATTGAGTAGTCTCTACCACCTTCCGAAAATAGATGCTTGGGTTTTGAGTAGGTAAAATCAGGATTTATGTCACTATTTTCTAATTGCTTTAAAGTTTAAGCTTTCAGTTTATGATTCACTGCTTACCATTTCAAAGGATTTATAATTGCTGTTACAAAGGTTTATGAAATGTATTTACAAAACTACCACTCACTGAGCTTGTTTACTCATACTCTTTCAAAATGTTTTTCCACTTTCTAGGTAGAGATCGTGTCCTTGGAGCCTGAATCTCTATTTCCTACCTGCTGAAGAGTTTAGTCTAGTATTGTACGTGTTTTGTTAGTCTTTTTTATATAAATAAAAATTTCGTGTTGTATGTATAAACTTATATAAAATTTATTTTAATAAAGGGTTCTATCCAGTTATGTTTAAAAGTTTTGTGTTAAGCTTCTGCTGTCGTTTGTTGTTTATTGTTTTAAGGTTTAAGATAAGGGTCAACTGGTGTCGTTCATGAAGTGGCTGATATCGGTTGTTCACACCACGTCTTGGTCCAAGCAAGCAGGTGCTCGAGGGGGTGTGTGACATTAACATTTCACCATATATATATGAACATTTCAAAAAAATTACATATTTGTTCGATATTGTCACGTACAAAACCAATCCAACTATGCTATTCCAAAAATTACAAGACTGCAATTTTAGTTTAAGAAACAAAAACTTAATTAAAGAAGTTTGAAATTCAATGATCTTAGATGAACTTGGCTTCAAATACGATCTTGGATTCCACAACCTAAACTAAAATACAACAACATGAAGTTAAAATCGGTTCACATAGCAACATCTTATCATATAGTTGCATTCTTTATGCCAATAAAGAATTAAAGAAAACAATGAAGAATTCGAGTAAAAATTTATTAGTTTAAACAAGAAGAAAAAAATGAAGAATGCCAAGAACACTTACTGAATTAAAATGATCAGTTTGCTCATCCTTTTGAACAAATCTTAATCATTAGAAACATAATATAAAATTGCTTAAACGAGTTAGGAAAAACATTTGAAGCATAATATAAGTTATAACAAATCTTAAGCAGAAAATGAGTAAGAGCATAAACAAAAAATTCAGACTTTTTTGTGTTTAGATTGTTGAGAATAAAACAATCCTCAACAATCTGCCTATTGTGCAAATAATATACAAATTGAAATACCATCAGATTACAATATTGCACGAGGAAAAGAATGATCCCATCATCGTAATAAAAACAACAATAGTAGTGAAAGTGCATTCCTGCCCAAACACTGCTTTAACCTTATTTGCAAAGTTACACCAGAATATGTGGCAACATCTAATAACTAATTATACAATATTGAAAAAGCTCAATCATCATAAAAGACATACAACAATAGTTAATTACATTTGGGAGAATATTTATAATTTGTTTCATTTCCTGCTCAAAATTGGTTTCCAATATCCTGTCTGCT
>JBBPDI010000002.1:4892186-4905022 GCA_037974545.1 Cucumis variabilis
TATGTTTGAAACTTTGTAGAATTATTTATGTACAACGTTCATAAAGGATTTCAATTATAATATTTATATGCATAAGCGCTTCGATTTTGATTCAGTTTTATTTATGCATAAGCGGTTCAATTTCCATTCGGTTTGACATAATTGAGTGGTTCGTTTTGTATTCAAATTAGATCTTTTTTATTTTTTGGTTCAGTGTGGTTTTAGCTTCAAACCGAATTGAAGCAATACAAATCTGGAGTTACAAATGGGACAATTAGCTTCAAACCCTACCCTTTTGAAAAGCCAAGCTGCATCCATTAAAAATCTGGAGTTACAAATGGGACAATTAGCGAGTGACATGTCTGGGCGACAAAAAGGAATCCTCTTCAGCAATACAAAACTACCGATTCAAGGAGGGAATTCAGGAAAAGAAAAGTGTCAAGCAGTGACACTACGCAATGAAAGGAACTTGTCCATCCGTAAATTAGAGTCTGAACCTAGAAATCCTACTTCTACCTCCACTGTTGAGAATGGTAGCTCAAGTAATAGTTCTCATTCCTTAAACTCTTCTTTAGCTAATGATAATTCTTCCTTCTAGAATAAAAACATGTCGAGCGAGGAAGTGGAGCATTCGAGGTAAGAAGAGCAATGTGACAAAACGTCTGATAAAGTAATGAGTTCTAATCCTTTACTGCCTCCTCCATTTCATGGCCACCTAAGAAAGAAAGGTGACGAACAACAATTTAACAAATTTAAACATTTTGAAGTAGTTGCATATCAACATCCTATTTTTGGATGCGTTAAAACAAATGCCAACTTATGTCAAGTTTTTTAAAGAAATCTTGGCTGAGAAGCAAAAAATCAATGACTTATAAACAGTAGCTCTAACAGAAATAACAAGCAACATCTTTAAAGAAAGGATACCAACGAAGATGGCAGATCCTGGAAGTTTCATTATCCCCTGCTCAATAGGTGGGGTGGATTTAGGTTATGCATTATGCGATCTCGGAGCAAGTATTAATCTAAATGCCTCTGTATATTTTCAAGAAATTATAAATAGGTGAGATACAACCAACGCTAATGAGGCTTCAGTTCACAGATAGATCCATCACGATGTTAGAGGATAAGGTAGAAGATGTTTTGGTGAAACTAGAAAAATTTGTGTTCCCTGCTGATTGTGTCATTCTATACTATGAAGCTGATCATAAGGTACCAATGATCTTAGAGCTGCCATTTCTAGCAATAAGTCATGCCATCATAAATGTCCTCTAAGGGGAAATGACCATGCAGGTGAACAAAGAGGAAGTAAAATTCAATGTCATCAATGCGATGAAATATCTTACTGATGTTGAAAACTACAGCGTAATAGAAGCCCTTGGCTGGAACTATTGTGAGAAAGAGGTATATCAAGAGTTGTTTAGCACTGATGAATTCTTTGAAAAAGAGCCAAGTTTACATGAAGAAGTGAATGTTGTAACTGACAGAAAAAATTTTGAACCGTTGGACTTACAAAATAACAATTAAAAAGAAACAAAATCATCAATCGAGAAACCACCAGAGCTGAAACTCAAGTCGTTGCTGCATCACTTAAAATATGCATTTTCAGGAGAGAAGGACACTTTATCGATCATTATCTCCGCCCATCTAAGTGACATTGTAAAAAGAACATTATTTAACATGTTAAAGCACCACAAGAGGACAATAGGATGGAACATTGCTGATATCTAAAAGATAAGTCCATCTTATTGCATGCATAAGATCAGGTTGGAAGAAGGACAAATGGGTACCATCCAATTCCAAAGAAGGTTAAATCCTGCGATGAAGAAAGTATTAAAAAAAATCATTAAATGGCTTGATGCAGGAGTCATTTATCCTACTGCAGACAGTGAATGGGTCAGCCCAATCCAATGCGTCCTAAAGAAAGGTAGAACGATTGTTGTAAAGAATGATTAGAACGAATTAGTTTCAAGACGAATAGTTACAGAGTGGAGAATATGCATGGATTATCACAAGTTGAATGCGGCCACCATGAAGGACCACTTCTTCTTACCTTTTATTGACCTAATGTAGATCGTCTTGCAGGAAAAGAATATTATTGCTTTCTAGATGATTATTCTGGTTATAACTACATTACGATAGCACCTAAGGATCAACACAAAACAACGTTTGCATGTCCATATGGTAAATTTGTATTTTGCAGGATGCCATTTGGGTAATGTAATGCACTAGAAACATTCCAAAGGTGCATGATGGCTATTTTTTTGAGATTCTTGGAAAAGTCTATTAAAATATTCATGGATGACTTCTCGGTATTTGGTGAGTCTTTCAAAGAATGCCTAAACAGTTAGGAGGAAGTGCTTGAGAGATGTGAGGAGACACAAATTGTTTTAAACTTGGAGAAGTATCATTTCATGCTGAAAGAAGGAATTGTGCAAAGTCTCAAACACAGGATTAGAAGTAAACCCTGAAAAAATTGATGTAATCAACATGCTGCCACCGCCTTGTGATGTTAAAACAATGAGAAGCTTCCTGGGTCACGTTGAGTTCTATAGAACGTTCATTCATGGATTTTCCAAGATCACCAAATCATTGAGTAAGCTATTGTGTATAGATCAATCCTTCATTTTTTATGACAAGTGCAATCAAATGTTTTAAGCTATAAAAGGCGTGTTAACCTCAACACCTATCCTCATCACTCTAAATTGGCATCAACCATTTGAACTTATGTACGACGTAAGTGATGTGGCAGTGGGGCTATGCTGGCTCAAAAGAAGAATAAAGTGATCCATCCAATTTAATACACAAGTAAAACTCTCAATGAAGCACAGGAAAATTATACCACCATTGAAAATGAGTTGTTAGTAGTGGTTTTTTCAATTAATAAGTTCAAAAGTTACATTATTGGCTCTAAAATTACGGTGCATTCTGATTATTCTGCGATCAGATACCTCATAATGAAGAAGGACACTAAACCGCAGCTAATAAGATGGATCTTATTACTCTAGGAGTTTGATGTAGAGATTATTGATCGTAAGGGCACCGAGAACCAAGTGTCAAATCACTTGTCACGTCTCAAGAATGAACAATTTCAAAGTGACAATAAAGAGATTGAAGAAAGATTCTTAGATGAGAAACGCTTCCACGTTTAGATAAAAGAACCTTGGTATGTCGACATAGTAAATTATCTTGTTTGTAAGGATTGGTTGCGAGATTTCAATAGTGAGCAGCGAAAGAAGTTGTTTCACTAATGTCGCTTTTATAGGTGGGATGAACCTTTTCTTTACAAATTAGGCCCAAACCATCTATTAATGGGGTGTGTCCCTGAATATGAAACAATTGACATACTAGCCAAATGTCATGAAGCACCATATGGAGGATATTTTGGTGGACAAAGGACTACCACAAAAGTACTACAGAATGGGTATTTTTAGTCGACTCTTTTTCAAGACGAGAGAAACTTTATGGTCAAATGTGCGAGATGTCAGAGGACATGAAATCTATCTTGCTGCGATGAAATGCCCCAGCAATCCATCTTACAAATTAAACTCTTCGATGTGTGGGGAATAGACTTCATGTGACTCTTTCCTCAATATGGCACCCATGTGTATATTGTACTAATCGCAGACTATGTCTTGAAGTGGGTTGACGCAATCTCCTGCGTAAGAATGATGCGATTACAGTAAGCAAATTCTTGAAAAATAATATCTTTGGAACCCCTAAAGCAATAATCAGCGATGAAGGGTCCCATTTCGTCAATAACATCATCACAAAGCTACTTGTAAAGTACAACATAACCCATAAGATAGCCACCACCTATCACCAACAAACAAATGGTCAAGCAGAAGTATCCAAAATAGAAATTAAGAAAGTTTTAGAAAAAGTGGTTAATCACTCCCACAAGGATTGGGCAGATTACCTGGATTCTGCGCTTTAGGCAAATGGCACAGTGTACAAGACATTGACTGGGATGTCAGCCTACACGATGGTTTTCGAAAAGGCTTGCCACTTACCATTAGAGTTGGAACATAAGGCATTATGGGCATGTAAAAAGCTAAATTTTGATCATCGCGCCATGGGAGAGACAAGGGTAGTACAATTGCACGAACATCAAAATGGAGGTCTCCAGTGTATGAGAATGTTAAGATTTATAAGGTGAAAACAAAGGCATGGCACGATAATCACATTCTCAAACATGAATTCCACATTGGACAAAAAGTATTGTTATTCAATTCGCGTTTATGCCTATTTTCGGGTAAACCTTGTTCACAATGGTCCAGACCGTTTTTTGTTCAGCAAGTCTTTCTACATGGCATTGTAGGAATCACTTCTTTGGACATATCAAATGTGTTCAAGGTAAATGGAAAACGTCTCAAGGCATACCTTGAAAGATAACCATGTAATAAATTTTCAGTGAACTTATTGTAATTGCCTTCTACTGATTACCTTTAAAACGTATTTGTGCGTTTTGTATATATCTGCACATCATATAACTTATACAAAATGCATTACTTTATGCACAACTATCATTTAAATTTTATTTCATTTCACTCTATTTTTATTGCATTTCCTTATTGCTTTCTTTATCGCATTCCTTTATCGCTTTGTACTTCAGGTAGATAGAAAAATTTTGTGCCTATTGCAAAATTCGTGAATTTCGCACAATAGAAGTTGGGCAGAAAAATGAAAAATTCAAATCTCATTTATCCGAAGCATCGCTAAAAATGGGATTTCGAAGGGACGCGTTGACTTCGTGTTAGATGCATTTAGTAATGAGGGAGTTATAACAATTACCTTCATAGTATAAATAAGAGCGGAATCTTATTTCTCCTCCCTTACATCTATTCAATCTTTCGTGCAAAGAACTCTTTTCAATTTGAACCTCTTATCCTTTGATAACTCCATCAAAAGAACCCCACTCTCATCGACAAAACCAACTTCAGCTTCAGATGGCTGACCAAAATACCCAATAACCCTCAGATCTCAAGGAAACCTCAAGAACCTCTCCCTAGAATTTGAAGCCTAAGGATCCTAAGAAAACGATCGTCCTCAAACTGTAAAATTTGCCTCCACCCCAAACACGCTCAATCTGGCCGATGAGGAGAAAGCCCAAAGAACTACGCTGACTGCCCCGGATTCCATTCTGGAAGTTGATGAATGAAGGAGGTGAGAGAAGAAAACATTTATGATGACTTATCGGACATCGAAACGGAGGGAATCACTAGTGCAGAACATGACCCATCGTGTTACAAACACCTGAAGCATGGGGGGAAAGGTACTTGTAGGTCATAAGGAAGCTAGTGAAGTAGGAAGCTTGGAAATTTCGTCTCATCTTTCGAGCCACGTAAAGAAATTTTTAGAGAGCCAACAAGGCATTCATCATGGCGACAAAAAGAGACAAAGACAACGCACACAAGAAAGATGAACGTCTTTGCCAATTCTCCACTAAGAAAAAGCAAAGTGTCACCTCAATAAAAAAAGCCTTTAAAATGAGCAAACTTGATACCATTCCAGACTTAAGTGAGTAGGTAGATAGGGTGGCCGCCGCGAATGAAGTGGCAAAACAACAGAAGATTGACTGCATGGACATTGTGGCTGAAGAACTGACACAAGAAATTGAAAGAATGAGCCATGCAGAATCATTAATGTGAACTTAAGAACTCGGGCTTCTAAGAAGCCAATGTCCTCAGAAAGGAAAATCCAAGGAGGGGACATCCAAACCTAAGGATAGTAAAAAAGAAAAAAATGATAAGCACCTAAGATTTAGAAAATACCTCAAAATTGAAAAATGAGTGCTACCTTTTAATAGGCCACTATCCAACTTTCTCCACGGTTCAATCAAGGCACTCAAATAGGAGAACTTCTTTACAAGAAAAACAAAGGTAAGGCTGGATCTGGTGGAGATGTTTTACGTGGAAAATGTCCACCCCTAGGAATCATATGTCGTAGTGGAAGGAGAGAAAGTGTCATTCATTGTGGAAGAGATTAAAGAGTTATACGACCAACCTAATGACTCTGAAGCATACCCCAGCCAACACACTATTGACAATCCAATGCGGAATGACACGAAAAAAAGTTATTCAATTAATGGCATAGGCATGGTTGAGTGGACAAAAACGCCAACCAGAAGACTTCAGTTGTTTCCACACCAGTTGACAACCAAGGCAAAGGTCTGGTTATTTTTCGTTACGAAGAAGATCCTTCTTACACGCCATAATAGCGTAGCGCCCTTGGAGCATGTGTTAGTTCTCCATTCAATCTGGGAGAAATGATCAATAGAGCAACCTTGATTGACGAAGAGACCTGAAGGGTGCAAAACCATTCTCGTCCACCTTATAAAATTTGAGTTTAAAGTATATGCCAACCCTAGCTAGATTCCTACAAACCAAAATGGCGACAGGAAAATACAACATCGAGGGTCTAAACCGTATTATATCTGTTCATAAGAACAAGGAGGAAATGTAGATATTAAAAACAAAAACGTCAAAAGAAGGAGAGGATTCAGAAACACAAGAATCACCACCACCGCCTCTTCTAAAAAGGAAAACACAGGTTGCACAAGAAGTGGGTGGTATAAACATAGAGGATCCAACTCTCCAGGAGCCAAAGCGTAAAAAGAAGCTAAAGGTGCCTATTAAGCAAACTTTGATTGTAGAGTCGTTCGTCGAATCATCTTAAGAAAAATTTCCTTCGCCTAATAATGATGATGATGTTGAAATTGATATGCCTTCTCGTGAGAAAAATTAGACTTTACCACAAAAGATTCCTGAAATACAAACCATACCTGGTTCAGATGCTGATCTCCCATTACCATCCACTTCTATATCTTCCAGCCAGAGAAGTCCTCGCCTAACCATTAGCTCCCAAATCTAATTCCTTCATCCCTCACCTACATTTAAAAACATACCCACTTTCCATCTGCTTAATGCTTTTACTTGTAATTCTTTCTCTTAGTTTAATGTATTTGATCTTTCTCTTTCTGTGAATTCTTTTTACTTTACGCGATATAATTGCTGGTAGCGCACGCATCATTTTATTTTTTTCTGCATGCTTTCATTTATGTCACACCAGGATAACCTTCATGAGGAAACCTATGTCGAGTCTTATTCACTTGTAGCTAGACCTAAAGCTTTCTTTGTCGAACTACACATAGTAAATATTTCTTACATTCTTTAAGCTAGCAAGCTTTCCCTCAACCCTCTTTTGTAAATTTTTCAAAGTTCATCTTATCATTTACTTTTTTGCAATGAGGACATTGCCACACTCTAAATTTGGAGGTGTGCAAGGTCCAAGTCAAAGCTTTCAAAAAAACAAAGAACACTCTTCTTCTTTTAAAAAGTTACTTCTAAAACAATAAAAATAAATAAATTTTTAATTTCAAATGAAATTACCCCCCCCCCCCTTCCTCCCTCAGTATTCTTTTGAATAAGAACTCCTATGTCGTAACCTCCCAAGCAATTAAATAAGAAGCAAACCTTCAATAAAATGTGAGAGTAAATAAATAAGCATTAACAAGAGTTATAGTTGAGAAGAGAAACAGACTCATAGAGTTCCTATGATTTTCCACTCACACCTAATGTAATCAAATAACAAAAGCAAATAAAAATTTCTAAGAAAAAGAAAACGAACCTAGTTTTTTTAAAACAAGGACGATTTAGTAAAAAAAGGAAATAAGATTTTCTGGAAATAAACAAGAGTAGTTTGAGGCCTAAGCTTGCCCAGTTCAGAAGTGAAAAAGATTTTCAAGTCTTTAGTAGATAAAGAAAAGAAGTACTAGCATGCGAGGAAATCAGAAAGGCATTCTGAAAGGATTAGAGGGAGCATAAGAGAAATCATGTAGAGGATCTTCAAATGATGCTTGAGAACAAGCACTATTTTAAATTTAGGGGTCTGATAAATAGTAGAAATACAAGTTATTGTTGCCTCTTAAGTAAAATAATGAGATTCATTGCATGAAAAGAGAATAATGCATAAAGAAAAAGTAGGCAATTTTACTAATATACGAAAGGCTTACCACAAAAAAAACTTCACCTCTGTTTTACGATCTTTCAACAATTTTATAGCAAGATTTTAGACAAAGTAGAGCGAGGCTCGGTGAGCAAGAACATTATACGTAAAGTAATCCTACCAACCTTTTCAACACAAGGAAGCAAATGTTAGGCGATCAAGTTGCTAGCAGACAAATGAGATTGGCAGGAATGTCAGAAAAGGAAAATTAGGATAGGTTGCGCAGCAAAGCAACAACTTTTCAGAAGTCTTATTGGTGCACGCTGATATGTCAACACCACGAATAGAGTGTCCCTTCTCAAAAGAGTGTGCACAAATTGGCCAAAAAAGCAAGTTCCTTCCAACCTTCATCTTCTCTACCTCACCTTAAGTCTAGGTGAGAGCCTGAGGCGTAAAAAAAAAAGGAGAGATCCACAAATTCTATTACTCCCCCTCCCATGTAAGCAGAATTCAAGCCAAAGAGAATAAAATATCAAACTCTGAGGCGTAACCACTTGATTATGTTTCCATCTCTTTATTTTTAATATTGTGTATTTTTGTAATGGAATGTTAAGGTTAAAAGGCTTAAAATGTTATGTATGAACGTAATGTATTTCTACTTCCATTCTCCCATCACTTATCTTTTCTAGATACATATACGATCGAATAACTCGGTAGCAATGAGTGATGTATTTTATACTTAGAAGATCATAATTCATTCAAAAAAAGAACAGGAGTAGAGAACATAATCATTGACTATGTGTAGCTCGTTCTTAACTAAGCAAGTAGTGAAAAAATACAGTAATGTATTCTCATCGTTAAGCTCATCCTTATCATTACTGAGAGGTCAATGTGTGTGGTCAAATGCGTTGGGAGGCATGAACCTTAATTAGAGATTAGTTACTATTACTGCATGCACAATGATTCGCAATATAGTGTCATTGAACTAGTGTATTTGCATCCCAAATGCGAGCAAGTATGGTAATGCAATGAGTAGTGCCCGCCTTAATCTGTGATTGACATAACTATATCGCTTCGAAGTATTGAATCATCAACTAGTGTATTTAGTAATTCAATTTTGTTTCCTTCCTCACCTTGTTGCGATGAAAGCATCTTTACCGCATCATAACTTCATATTCACCTTGCACCGCCAAGCACCGTAGTGTAAATAGTTAGGAGAAACTCATATATTTTTCATACATATTACTCTCTAATATTTACTACATGATTTTACACCCATTTGGATAAGTTAGGACTTAGAACATTCCCCGAGTTTGACCCTGGACTCACCAAGAAATCCCTCATCGCTTATACTTGGGCGAAAGAGGGGAGAACTTGCATGACAATGTTTTTATCATAAATAGCAATGCATGATTAGGAATGCAAATTTTATCACATCATTCTAATCTTTAGTTCACAGTCGATACTTTTTGAACTAATAATAATAGTTTCTGAAAAGTATACTTGAGAAGGTCTATGTCTAAATGAAAAACACAAGTAATACCATTGTCGATGCGATCAACCACGTCTGCAAAGGTTTGACCTTTCGTCAGAATGGCTAAAAGACATTTCGATTGATTTGATTGAGGAATGTCAACGTTATAAGTTGCAGCGTCGGTATTAGGTGGCTTCTAACGACACCATATGTGGTTCCGTTGTTAAAAGCCTTTTCTTACCACACTTTCGTTGTGCATCGTGAGAACCCTGGTTCTTTTAATTGTTTTCATTTGAACACAGAAAGGCAAATGAAAGACAAAAACAGAAGAGAAAGGAAAGGCAAGAAAGACGAAAGAGAGAGAGGGGGGGAGAGCCCTTCCACCATCGTCGTATGTTGTCGCTCACTGACCTCCAACTGGTAAAAAATGTCATTTTATATATGTTGGATATTGTATGTTTAAGGTTTAGAGAAATTGTGTATTATTGTATGTGTATGTATATTTTAAATTGTATGTATGTTTATGGTTTAGAGATTGTGTATTAATGTATGTATATTGTATGTTTAGGGTTTAGGCTTTATATGTTTATGGTATATGTATATGTGTATTATGTATGTGTAAATTGTATATGTATATATATTTGTAAATTGTATATGTATATTGAAATTGAAATTGTTATTGTATATATTGTTTATTGGTATATTTTTAAATTAAAAGTGTATATATATTGTATTTCTGTAATAAATTGTAAATTGCATATCGCGTGTATTTTTATTATAAATAATTATAAATTAAAACCTTGTTAGTTGGTTAGTTGGAAGTGTTAGGTAGATTTTTAGTTTAAACTTAGATATTGTGAAAGTTCAGATATTGGATAATTATGAGGCAACTTATTCATGGACAAAATTTAGCCTTTGAGAGAAGGAAATGTAAGACTAATGTCACGTATGTATGTTTTAGGTCTTTATTGATGGACAAGAGTTGATGAAACTTAGGAATAAGTTATCGGTTGAGTATAGAGAGAGAGTTTTCCAATTTCTAGAAGTTGTCAAGTATCAAGTTGATTAGTATAGACGGATAAGGTGTCCATGCTAGAGATATATGAACCTCAATTGGGACTCACTAGTGGGTGTGGAGAGACATTTATTAACGAATAGAATATGCCCCTCTTACATAGATTGGGTGTATCATGGTGAGCCAGTGAACTTGTATAGAGGTATAGAAAGATTTGATGAAGGAACTAGTAGTGACCCTTTCCATCAAGGAACTAGCACTGACCCATTCCATGAATCAAACAGTACTAATCTGTTTCCTGAAGACGGTGAAATGTTGGGTATGTTGCACGATTTACAAGCGATGATTGAACAAGAACAAGAAATGGAAGAGGAAGGTTTGGAGAATGATATGTTGTTAAATAATGGTGTAGAAGAGGAGACAACGAATATATATCAGAAATTATTAAACCAAGTATGTCATGAGCTATACCCCGATTATTTAGAATTTTCATCTCTTAACTTTTTTGTTACAATGATGCATGTGAAAGTTCTCAACAGTTGGAGCAACAAATCCTTCAACATGATGTTAGAGTTAATAAGACGTGTGTTTCCAATATGTGGTACCAATGCCCCTAACTCATTCTGTGAGGTAAAATGAAAATTGTGTGACTTGGGCTTGAGATATATGACTATTCATGCTTGTAAGTACGACTGTGTATTGTACTAGAAGGAATTTATCGATTTGCAACATTATCCAATTTATGGTGAGTCTCGGTACAAGGTTCGTCCTAACAAAGGGAAAAAGTTTTGTACAAGGTACTTCGTCACTTTCCATTGATATAGAGATTACAGAGATTTTTTGCATCGCAAGAGCGCTCGTCCGAAATATGATAGCACAAGGATAAACGAGTCAAAACAGAGGGTATGTTGAGACATCCAGCTGATGCAGAAGGATGGAAGTATTTTGATTCTGAATTTTCTGAGTTTGGATCAGATCCATGGAATGTTTGTTTGGGATTAGCTTCTAATGGGTTCAATCTGTTTGGGCATATAAGTACCGTGTATAGTATGTGGCTTGTGGTGTTAATTCCTTATAACTTCTAACATTGGAAATGCATGAAAGAGTCCAAGTTCTTCATGTCATTGCTAATATCCGGTCCAAGGTCTCTTGATAGGAAAATTGATGTTTATCTCCAACCATTGATTGAGGAACTGAAAGAGTTAAAGAGTCTTGGTGTTTGTACGTATGATTTTCTTACCAATCATTTTTTCAGTTGTACGCAACTTTTATGTGGACGATTAATGACTTTTTGATGTATGGTGACCTATCTGGATGGAGTACGAAAGGGTACTAGCCATGTCCTATATGCATGGGAGATAAATCGTCATTCAGGATAAGAGAAAAGATAGCTTACATGGGACACTAGCATTATCTTCCAGATAATCATGTTTGGCTTAGAAATAAGCTATATGATGAAAGTGTAGAGCGTAGGTGTGCTCCAGTTGTACTGAAAGGACGTGATATCTTGGAACAACTTAATTCTCTGGAATTTTTAGTGATTAGTAAACATTCATCACTTAAAGATAAAAAAAACAAAAAACAAAGAAAGCTCTAAAATGGACGAAGAAAGTATCTTTTTCGAACTTCCTAACTGGAAAAGTCTACTATTACATCATAAATTGGATGTAATAAATATTGAAAAGAACATTTGTGACAGCTGGGTCGGTACACTGTTCAATATAGAAGAGAAAATGAAGGATACTATGAATGCTCGATTGGACCTTCGGGATTTGAAATCAAGAAAGATTTATACCTAATAGAAGTCAGTAACAGAGGTGAAGCCATATGCAAGTTACACGTTCACTAGCAACGAACGAGTTGCATTTTGTAAGTACCTAAAATCAGTTAAATTTTCTGATGGATTCGTTTCTAATATTTCACGATGTGTGAATGACAGAGACGGAAAGATATCAGATCTTAAGACCCATGACTTTCATGTTTTACTTCATCGACTTCTACCTATCGATGTTTGAGCACACTTACCGAAGAATGTGTACACCACTATTACGAAATTGTGTAGTTTATTTTGTGACCTATGTGTAAGGACGATAAGAGTAAGTAATTTAGACTTATTACAAGCAGATATCATTATCATACTTTGCAAATTGGAAAGAATATTTTCACTGGACTTTTCAGTGTAATGGTACACCTTGCTGCTCACTTACCATATGAAACAAAATTTACCACTCTGGTGCATTATTGTTGGATGTGTCCCATGAGAGAAGTCTACACATGTTGAAGCAGTATTTCTGAAACAAAACACGTCGAAAGAGGTCTATTGTTGAAGCTGTTGGAATTTATGTCATAAAACTCGTAGTTTGTATTCAAAATTCTGTGAAATAAAATCGTTATTGATACTATAATCTGAAAGCCAATAAACTA
>JBBPDI010000002.1:4915190-4929366 GCA_037974545.1 Cucumis variabilis
AGCTTTATTTTAAGTCTCATTGTAAAGAAAGCATGTGTATTGTATTTGGAATGCATGTTATTAAGTAATAAAGAGAAGTTATTTGTTTTATGTTGCATTATGAATATAATTCTTATTGCCTAATGTTTAAATTTTAAATTTGTGTTAAGTTACTTGAGTTGGACTAGGCGATCAAGCTAAAGTTCATGGACTTAAGTTGAACGTTTTGGCGTTCCATTTTAGGGTGTTAAGGCTGCTCAAGCCGCGTCACGTGCTTCATTGTAAGGTTTAAATCGTTGCGAGATGGGGTGTGAAAGTTGAGCTGTTGTCTACCTTCATCAATAGAAGTGTTGCACACTCGTTGCACAATTCTTTACATAGTATGGTTTTTCATAGAAAGTATGTAGAAAGCGTAGTTGGTGCATTGTAATCAGTTAAATTTAGTGTGAAGTTGTAAAGTTGAAATGAGTAAATAAAATGAGAAGTTTTTTTGCATTAATTGTTATTCATCACATTGAGCCTTTTTGGCATTCAACTTAAGTTTTCAAATGTTCTAAAAGCATCTAAGTGGTAAACTAGGCACCGAGTAGGAAAATTATTCCTTGAATCATTGAAGTTGCGTTCTTGGTGTGGAGTGCACCCCACCAAAGGATGTTGACACTTCTCTCGCTTGTTGCATCTTGTCTCAGTTTAAGTAGGTGAATTTGAAGGGTGTGATAGTCATCTTAACACGTCATGAGTGGTTAAGGTAAGTTTTCTAGCTTAGAATAGGATTGAAACTCATTGTATTTGGCTATGAAACTTGGTTATAAGTTTGTTAATTTGTATTTTCTGATATTGTATTGTTCTTAAATGAATCTTTCAATTCCACGCTTTGAATTAAATAGATTTGGTTGAGAATTTACACACCTAGAAATGAGGTTTGTTGTATCTCCCTTCTCCCCTTTTCTCTCTCTTCGTCCTTCCACCATTCTTATAAGAATCTTCTTTAGCGAAATTCCAACAAGTTCTACAATCACACTCAAACAGAAAGTAGAAGTGGTCAAATCTTTCTACTACATCTAGTACGAAAATGGGTTTTCCAAAATCAAAGACATAGACTTTGACAAAATCATGAAAGTAACGAAGCCTTAGTTGTGTTGGTTTATTGATGCAACTTTTAGAACTAGTCCAAGAACAAAAAATTAGATTCTTTTGAAAAAAAATGGTAAGAATGAGAGTGGAGCTACGAGATTGTCAAAATTCATAGCATCGTCGGGTTGTGTTGGAGAAAATTGAACTCAACTTCCTTGCTTGCTAGATCTATTAAACACAATTCAAGAAGTTCGAGAATAAAACTAGAAATTAGTTATAAAACTGCTTTAGTAGTTACTAACTAATTTTGGTTGGTTTAGCCATTGTAAAAATAAAGGAGAGTTTCTTAAAGACTTGATGTTTCTTAACTAATGAAATAGAAAGAGGCTTGAAGAAAGAAGAAAGTAAAACTCTACATATATGTCTAAAAATAAAAGAAAAACAAAATAGACTTTCTTTTGACCTTTTCTTACGTTAGTTTTAACTATATAGAGAGAAAGATGAAGTTGTCCATCATAAATAAATCTTTTGCAATAACATGCATTGGTAAGTTAAAAGGTGAAAATAAATCTTTTGTTTTTACTACTAAAAGATTTTATCAATTAGTATTAGAGCCAAGTTCTTGAAGACCCTTAGAGTTCCTGTGTTTCTTGAAAACCTTGAAAATTCTACAATGATTACTGCAAAATTTGAAATAGAAAGTTTAATGGAGGAGGAGATTTTATTCTATGGACAAAAATAATTCAAGCAATTTTGAGTTCTCAAAAGGTGTTAAAAGTTATTCAAGATCCAAAGAAGTTACCAGCAACAATGATGTCAACTAAAATCATGCACTTGCTATGAATTCGAAAGGTGGCGTGATATCAACTAAAATTTTGCACCTCTGAAACAACTTCAGCTGACCCTTAACTTGAAAACAATAAACATTTGCAAGCAAAAGTGTTAATGCTTATAAAACTAAAATGTGACCCATTTGAAATAACTTCTATAAACACTTTGTAAAACATATAAGGCATAAAAAAACATAAGCTTTTATAAATCATGATAATATTTTAGTAAATCATTCATTTTCATGACTAAAAACTCATTGGCCTGGTAGTAGTAAGTTTAACCCATGAAGATTCACAATTTGTACCTGGAAATAGGAAAAATATTTTGGAATGGTAAGTTAGAGAATTAGTAAGCAACATTTTTATAAAACAAGTGTCATTAACAGTTTAACATAAAACTAAAGCTTAAATAACATTTATCAATAAACATTGAGACATTGAATTCCAAGCAGAGACGATTTGTAGACTACAAATCAGAGGTAGAAGACCCAATTTACATGGGCAATAGCAATGAATGTGAAATCATTGGAAGAGGCTCGGTACTATTAAGGCACAGACAAGAAGGAGGTTCCTTTGAAGGATGTTAAACATGTTCCAAAACTCAAAAGAAACATAATTTCTTTAGGAATGCTTGATGATCAGGGATGTACATTCATTGGAGAAAAAGGAGCCTTGAAGATGGAAAAAGAAGGCAGAATTGTTCTAACTGGAAAGAAACTAGATGACCTTTATATATTTAAAAGAGCCGCTCAACCAAAGTATGTCCTATTGTAAAAAAAAACAGAAAATAATGTTGAGATGAAACTATGACATAGAAGTCTCTTACACATTAATAAAGAAGGTTTGAAGGAACTCATAAAACAAGGCTTATTTCAAGCAAGGGTAGCAGAAAGACTCAGTTTCTATGAGCATTGCGTGTATGGAAAGTCCAAAAGAATGAGGTTCACTAAAGGAGAACATATCACCAAGGCCATTCTTGACTATGTCGATGAAGATCTTTGGAGACCATCTAAAATAGCATCTTGGGGAGACTTCAAGTACTTTCTATCTTTAATAGATGACTATTCTAGAAAAGTGTGAACTTATTTCCTTAAATCTAAAGATCAAACCTATGAATGGTTTAAAACTTGGAAGACTAGAGTTGAAACTCAAACTAAAAGGAATGTGAAATATTTTAGAAGTGATAATGGTTCAAAATTTCTAGGCAACAATTTTAACTCTCTTTGTGATGAGTGTGAAATTACTAGACACGGGATAGTGGCTGCTAACTTGTAGAAATACAAGTTATTATAGCCTTTTAGAAAGATAATGAGACCAAAACATATAGTAAATGTATCAAAGTGCATATCTTCTGTTGTAAATTCATAAATATTTGGAAATATACTCTATATAAGTTGTTATGCCTGTTTCACCCTACTTTCAACGTCTTAATGCATGATTATGAATAAAAGAAGAGATGAATGAATCACACAGGAACTCGTGCAAAGGCTATGTGAGAAGACCTAGTATAGAAAGTACACTTTTTAGGCGAGATACACATTAGCACTCAAGGAAGGTTCATTAAAAGACAAGAATGGTAGTTGGAGTTGATGTGACTTGACAAAGACTGCATTCAGTGCTGGCATGTTTAGAAGACTAGAAGTTTTATGCCGAAAGGACTTCATCCCTATCAAGACAAAGTGTGCTTGAATGGGCCAAACTCTAGAGAGGGGTGGAAGGAGTAGCCTTTTCGCCATTTGTAAAAGCCTTTCTTCTTCTTTTTCTGCCAGTCTGTAGGTGAAAGCCTAAGGTCTGAATAGAGAAGATCCCATTTTCCATTTCCCCTAACTTGTAATGTTCATTTTTGTACTTTCCTTTTTTGTATTTCCTTATAATGTATTTGTTCATATTGTATAGTGGTCTAAGGCCTACATTCTTTAATATATTGCATGTTTATACCTTTTCAATCCATTATGTCTTTACTATTCATATGTCAATGTGTTATGTGTAGTTTAGGTTTGTGATAGGTTCTTGATAATAAGCTTAGCTTATAACACTTATCGCATTAGTTGAGCTATATTCATCATTTGGTCAGTGTAAATTGATAAACTCGAGAGAAAAAATAATAAGGATATTGCTAACGCACGCAAGGAGGAGTTTGGAGACAAACTTCATATTGACAAGATAATTTCCATCATTTGTGTCCTAAAAAAAGAACGGTGTGGGTATATAAGTCTTGTAAGTAAAACCTTCTAGATACATCTCACTTAACCATGCTTTATCATTTACATCCTGAGAAACGAGCAAGTGTGGTGTTTGAGGTACTAAGAGGTGCTTGTCTTAACTAGAAGCTAGTTAACTAAGCTTTATAATATCAAAGTTGCCGCATGGCTAAACCACTTAGTAATGCGAAGATCTTTCTTGTCAAACCCCAAAATTTCTTAAAACCCTTGGAAAATATTAAATTGGTTAAGGATAGTGAAAAATGATTTTTTTTAGGAAAAAGAATAAAAGACTTGGAATTTAAGTTGAGGTTTGAGGAAAAGAGAAAAGTTGGAAACTTTGGCTAAGTGTCAAAAGTTAAGTCGTTAGGCGTTTGAAGGTTGTTTGGGCGTCCAAGGAAAGGAAAGAACCTCTAAATAAGTTATTTGTGGTCTTGGAGATGTGTCTAAGCATTTTGGGATGACTTGGCGAAATGGCTTTTATCATGCGCTTGGAGGTTATTTTGTTGGCTTGTAGCTAGGCGAGAAGAACCTCTAAGTGGGTGTCATTGGGCGAGAAGGGTGCTATGCAAGAAGACATAAAGGTTAGTAAGTGTCGAGTTATTTTCATGTAAAGAACTCTATAAATAAACCAATTTCAGTATTGAATTTCTCACAACTCACTCATGAAAAATCACTCATTTTGGTCTTAAAAGTTCAAAAATTAAGTCTAGTTTGTGACAGAGGGCTACTGTGCATTTTAGATTTAATAAAGTTTACGTTTTGATTAAGAGAAGGTGAGAAGGTCATTTCTCAGTTGAATCTGAGTAAGGTGCATTCTAAGTGGACTACAGGGGTTGTCGTTGCTTATGAAATTTTGTGCTAAGCATGTTAACTCATATTAGAGTAACTTTATAGAAGGAAGTTTTATTAAAAGAGTTATGAATTTTAAGTTATGATTTTTTAAAGATAGGTTATGATTCTGGAAGTTAAACAATGTTTGGGTAGTTGTTGTGAGTCATGCATGTATGGGCGAGATGGGCTTGACATTTTGGTAATAGAGGTTATTTTGGGTCATGTTACATGCACATGACAAGGTCATGACACAGTCGAGCAGTAAGGTATGCGCTTAAGCTGCGCGCATGACTCTGCCTTAAAAGGTTAACACTGCACATGGTGTGCAGGAAGCACCAACACGCACGTCATGCATGTGAAGGCACTAGGTAGGTGACAAGCACGCTCACGACAACCCTTTATGAGGTTAGCATGTGGCGCGCACCCCTCATTGTGAGGTTAGCATGCGACAGGCTCTAAGGCTATGCTCGCGTGGCCAACCCTTGCACCATGTCAATGGGCTCTGATGGGCTATTTTCAAGCTATTTTGAATCGCCTTGATATTTTTGAAAATTTTAAGGAAAATTTTGGATATTTTAATGTTCAATGAATTAATTAAGGATAAAATATGAATTTTTCAGAACAGGAGGATTAAAAGGAATTTCTGAGACCAATGCTATATTCAAGTGATTGTGAGTAACAAAATGTTTTAAATAATTTATTAAGCATGTTTTTAAGCTTACAAGCGATAGTTTGTAAGTAACATCATATAATGCTCCAAAAATTAAGATAATTTTTGGAGTTAATTATCTTAGTTCTATTTAATTATGTTTAACTTATTGAGAGCTAGTACTCCTTAGTTATTCGAGGATTAGAATTTTCGAGGACAAAAATTCCTTAAAGGAGGGAAGATTGCAACACCTCGGAAATTAAGATAATTTTTAGAGTTAATTATCTTAGTTATGTTTAGTTATGTTTAACTTACTGGACATTATTTTGATTTTACATAATGAGAATAATTTGATTTTAGGGGCATTTTTAAAAATAGTAAAATAAATTAAAATATTTACAAGCTAGAGCAAAATTTTAGACTCTATCACTGATAGTCTTCTATCACTATAGCATATCAATGACTATCAATGATAGAATTTGCTATAGGTTATAAATATTTTGTAAAATCTACTATTTTTAAAAATTCCCTTTGATTTTATGGACATTGGAATTAATTAGATATTTATTGGATGAATATTTAATTAATTAGAGGATTTGAATTTATGGTGTTGTTGAGAATTTGTCTTAATTGTATGTTATGAGGTTTCAGTAAAGTTGTGGAAATTATTTGTTTTTATGGAAATTGAAATTTATTAAATAATTTGGATGTTATTTAATTAAATTGAAGAGTGAAAATTTTGTTGAAGATTTGATAATTATATGTTTGTGTGTGTATATATATATAAATATATATAATATAATATAATATAATATTAGTACCATGACAAAATAAAACATATAGATGTTAAACTATTCTTTGTTCATGATATTATTGAAATGGGAGCACTAAACATATAAAAAGTCAGCATAAAAGATAATGCAGTAGATTTCCTAAGGCTTTATTGGAAAGCTAAGTTCAATCACTACCTAAATCTACTCAAAGTAGTGGATTTAAATGTTGAGGAATAAATACCTGAAGTGAAGACTATCTAGGAAGTTCTTCATTTAAGAGGGAGAATTTGTTGGAGAAAATTGAACTTAACTTCCTTGCTTGTTGGATCTTTTAAACACAGTTCAAGAAGTTAGAAAATAAAACTAGAAATTAGTTATAAAATTTCTTTAATAGTTGATAACTGATTTTGGTTGGTTTAGCCACGGTATAAATAAAGGAGAGTTTATTGACATTTATCTTTCATTCTTCATCTTGTAATCTCCAAAAAGAAACGAATTAATAGCCTTCAAAACGGATGTAGGTGTTTTTGTCAAACCACTCTAAATGCCTGCGTTGATCTTTCTCTTTCTTTCATACTCTCTCGAATTTTTCCACTCCATTGTTGAAGACTTGATGTTTCTTTTATGATGAAATGGAAAGAGGCTTGAAGAAAGAAGAAATTAAAACTCTGCATGTCCAAAAATAAAAGAAAACAAAATAAACTTTTTTTTTACCTTTACTTTTGTTAGTTCCAACAAAAGAGAGAGAGATGACAGATGTCTACCATAAATGGTCACAAGCCACTAACATGTATTGGTAACACTACTAGAACTTTGAGTTTTAATGACACTTGAAATCAAGAAAAGAGGAGTGAGATGGAGTAAAATGTGTCGTTAAAAATAAAAATACGAAATTTTTCTTGACATAATTTTTGCATCGTTAATTAACAACATAATTTTTATGTCATTAAAAAATTTCCCAAATCATAAAACCTTTATTCCAAATGTAACAAATTTCCCATTTCCATTCTACACTTTTCATTTGTCGAATAACATCATGCTCGCTACCGTAACTCTAAAATCAAACACAACACTCGCAGAAACCCTCACTCTAACTCGCATTGTCATGATCCACATTTTCCATAAAAAGAACCCTCGCGTCATCTCATAATCTTCCTTAGTATGTACGGTCAAAATCAATCTCCAACCGCCACCGTCTATCAATTCCTATAGTTTGCTCGCAAAAACCCTCGCGTCATCTTCATTCACCATTTTTTGTCGTCCGCTACTTCTACTTGCTCCCTCCTCTGTCTAGTTCTTCTTGTGGTGATAGCTCCTCCATCCGATGGTTATTGTAGTGCTCCTTTGTCTTCGTCGTCAGTTTGTTTCCTTCACTCTCTTTAGTTTTTAGTTTAATGTGCTTTCTTGCAAGAAGATTAAGAATTGCTACATGTTTTTATCAATATGAGTTCCCAAAATTTATACATTCGATTATTGTACTAATTGTTGATTCTCGTTTTCTCGCTTTTGTATTTGTCTTTACTTTCTATGGAGACATTATTGTCGTTATATAATGTTGGTAAGCACGCTAAGGCTATTCTACAGTGGGTGAGAAGTGAAAGAGACTTCAAGGAAAAGAAAGGGAACCACCAACTTTGAGATGAAAATGAAGGACAACGAATTTGGTGTCAGAAATTAATTTCAATTAACCAAATAGATTGTAGTATACAATTGTCATCCACCAGCACCCCTCTATTTTACCTATATATGTTTCTTCCCATTTCTTAAATTCAAGTGTAATCTATATCCACAATTATGGTAGTGTGTGCATTCCTATTTACAACTCCCCGTCGATCTCTAAGACTTCATCATCTTCCTCCTTAGAATCAACCTCAATATCTTGGTATTGCTAATTTCATATACATACTCCATCTCGAAGGGTGTCTTAGGTGTGGTGATTGGTTTTCTATTCTTCTGTCTCCAAGTCTCATTATCATATTGAACGTTAGGATCCATTGCTGTTGTGCTGTACAAATGACAATAAGTATTGCAATCAACTCGTTTGGTTCTATGTCCATGTCATCTTAGTACTTTAATTAACGATATGTTTCTTACAAAAGAAAAACAATTGAGTTTCTAGTACACAAGGCTCTTGAAGTCCTAATATTGTTTGTTTCCTAACATTGAGTTCTCTTGCACAACAACAATCTACTTTGATGGTTCAAGTTCTTTTGCTAGTGTGACATAACTAAGGTTGGTGTAATGTCCCCCTAAATGAACGACTAAAAACGAAATCAATCTTGATAACCATAATACTAGTGTGAATCTAATTACTGTTTTTTAAGTTTTAGTGAAAAAATGCTTTTAAAAAAAAAATATGTAACTCTTTCCTCTATATAACTGAGTTATAGAATTTTTCTTGATTTAGTTTTGATTTTAGAAAAGACAGTGGTGCCTTTTTCTTGAGACTTCCTTGATTTTAATTTAGCAATGTTTTTTTTAAAAAAAGTAGATTATCTTCTTTTACAACTTTTTTCTTGGAAACAAAAGTTTTAACATATTGCTTTGTAACAAATTTACCAACATTTCAAAAAGTTAGTAATAAGTTGTTAATTTACCTTTTGTTTTAAAAACCAAAGTAATAAAAATCCTTGTAAAAAAATTGTTTTTCTTCTTTAATCTTTTTGCCATTTTTTACGACATATTCATTTTCTAATTTTGAAAATTTAATTTTATATGAAATTTATAACAAAAAAATCTTTTATAATGAGAAAATTTTCAAAAATAGCAAATTTTACAAAATATTTACAACCTATAGCAAATTCTATCAGTGATAGTCATTGATATGCTATAGTGATAGAAGACTATGATTGATAGAATCCAAAAGTTTTCTATAACTTGTAAATATTGTAATTTATTTTGCTATTTTTGAAAATGCCCCTTTTATAATTTAATTTTGCTTTTTAAAAATAAGTTAAAGCCAATCATTTTTAAAATTCAATTTTGTACAAATTTTATGTACTTGGTAAATATTATTATTCTTTGTATAACAACTCAATATTGCATCAACCACAGTTATTTTTAGGCAAATTTTTTTAAGAAAAAAGTTACAAACACACTCATCCTATTTGTTTCTATAAAAAGTGATCATTGTTATCCTCACATAAGGGTTTCAAGGGAGTTTTTTGTTTATAAAAAATATGTGTGTAGTCCTTTTGTTTTTATTACAACAAGTGAACAATATAAATTAACTTAAAAAGAAAAAAAAATTAATATCACAAATTACATTTCAAACAAAGTATTCTCTGAAGTTATAATAAATAATTTGACAAATATAACACAATCATAATATACAAAATATGAATGTACTAACAAAGAAATTAAAAATGCAAAAGTCCATATACAAATGTGGGAAAGAAAAGAACACAATACATAATGATGAGTGTCTATGTGTGCGAGGCAAGACAAGATATATGATAACATGTATAAACACCCGTTATTATAGCCTTTTCTATTAGAATAATGAGGCTAAAACGTATAAGAAAATGACCAAAATGTGTAACTTATATTGTAAGTTCATAAATATTTAGATCAAATACATCTTACATAAGTATCATGCATGTTTTATGCGATTTTCATGTCTTAATGTAGGATGAAAGGAAGAAACTACTGAATCGCTTGAGACAACTCAGGAAAAGGCTACGCGATGGATATTCGTTTGGCGACTAACACCTCTAGGCAAGGAACCACATCATCAGGTGAAAAACAAGGATGGTAGTTGAAGTTGATGTAACGTGACAAGGCTGCAATCAACGTTGACATGCTCAGAGGAATATAAATATTTCCCGTTAAAAGTGCCTATAAAAAGTTTCCTTCTTCATCAAAGAAAGGAGGTCTGAATGAACTAAAAAGATGCTTGAATGAGCCAAACAAAGTGGATATTTCAAGGGGGCTTGTATGGGCCAAGGTCTAGAGAGAAGGGCGAAACAGAATTGCCTTTTCGTCAGTTGTAAAGAGTTTCTTCTTCTTATTCGGTCATACTATAAGTGAGAGCTCAAAGTTTGAATGGAGAGAAGTTCATCTCCCCATTTCCCCTAACTTGTATTCATCTTCATTCTCTTTTTCTTCCATTTTTGCATTGCTTTGTAATATATGTTATTCATATTATACAATGACCAAAGGCCTACATTCTTTAATATATATTACATGTTTATACCACTTCAATCCATCATTTTGTGTGTGGCTGTCATGGAGTTGGTCAATCGGGCTGGTCTCTCTCATACCATTCTGAATGTTGTACCCTTTTATCCTCAACTGATCAGGGAAGTTATTGCTAATCTCCCTTCAAATTTTGATGATACGAGTAGTGCTGATTACCAGTTAGTCCATGTTTGTGGTCGTCAAATTGTGTTATCTCCTTCTGTGATCAACAACATTCTTGCTCTCTCTCCTTCCGAGGAATCTGTTCAGCCTGCTCCTCCTTCGGCCACTCTGGCTTCTTTCTTAACAGGAGGTTCTCTTTCGGTATGGCCTACTTCTGGAATCCTGGCTACCTCTTTGAGTGTGAAATATGCTATTTTGCATAAAGTTGGGATTGCTAACCAGTTTTCCTCCTCTCATGCCTCGAGTGTCTCTGTCTCGTTAGCCACATTTCTCTTTCAGATTGGCACAAGGGCTATTGTTGATGTTGGACTATTTATCTACAATCAGCTTCTTTGGCATGTTAGCACTTTCGATATAAAGATTCCTATTGCTTTACCTCGGTTATTTTCCAATTTAATTCTCCATCTACATCCTGATATTCTTGGAGCTTCTGATGTGCCAGGTCCTCGTCCGCGTACGTTCTCACTGAGTTATAAGCTCTTTTAAGGCACTCATGTGGCTGACATTGAGTTTACTGGGTGTTCCTCCCATCCAGCTAATTCCTTCTCTGACACTCCTGGTCCATCAGTGAGTTCTGGGATGTAGGGTTTTGATGTTGCGCGGGTATTGGTGTCCCTTGTTGCCTAGTCTCGGGCATTGGGCTCTTCCATTTCTCTTCTTAAAGAGCGCAAAGTCGAGATTGATGCTCTGATCCGCTATCTGCAAACAGTGCTTCCTACTGACCAGGATGTCTCTTAGCTTGCTCTCATTTTTTTTTATCAAAGGGGGAGTTTTGTTTTTTATGGATTGGGGGCTATGTGGGGCTGTGTGTGCTCAGTACTTTTGGGATTGGGGTGATTGGTTTCTACTGTTTCGTTTTTGGCCTCAGATGTTTACATTGGTTCATTGATTTTGAGACATTATGTGTATGAATGGTTACGATGTTTTTCTTTGTGTATAAATGATAATGTTTGTTGTTTTTCGGCTTGGCCTTGTGTTTGACTTCTTGTCTATCTTTTCGCTTGGCTTCTGAATGAATGACTTCTGGTGTAACTTTGCGCTAACTTCTAAATTGGTGTGTTGTTAGCTTATATATGTTTATCCTGGTGTTTTGTTAATGCTTCCACTGTTGAAATGTTGATGTGGATAAGATTGATCAGAAAAAGAATGTTAGTGGTGTTTCACAAAAAAGGAGGAGTTTGTTGAGTTATTGTTTTTGTCAAATAATTAATTCCTTCTCAATCTTTTTTAAATCTCCAAATCTTCCTAATAAATAGGGATTGTTTGGTTAAGTTTGTTTCCTGCAAATAAGGAAACTGTGATCTCGATAAAAGAAAACTTGGAGAGGATATATGCGGGCAGTATGACAATTATACATTTTTTTACAAAGAAAATTAATCAGTAGTTCAAAAAGTAGTGAAGCGTCCTAGCAATCTGAGAAAGCTTGACAAGGTGATCTTTTTATGATGATTAAACACTACTATAAAAACAGGCTCTCTTGACGGTTGCAGTTTTTTTTTCTTGACGTTTTTGGAAAAAAAAAGTCAAGAAAGATGTGATTTCAAATAAAAAACGTCAAAAATTTATATGAAAGGCCAATTTTCAACTTTTTTTTACGTTTATTTAATGTCAAGTAAGATATATTTTTTCTTGACGTTTTTTAAACATCAAGAAATATCTATTAATTTTTTGACGTTCTTAAAACGTCTAGGATGTATTTGAATTAGTCTCCCCAGTTGTAATTCTAATGTTCTCTTTACAGGGACAAAAAATGTGAAACCTTTAACTGTTGTAACACAGTTTGCCCGTTCAACTTAATATGACACGAATAATTTTATACTTTTGGCTATGCTATAGCTTTGTAAATATGAATGTACTTGGATGAATAACCTTATTGCAAGTATGTTTTAGCTCATATATGCATATCTATATATATTAATTTCAAGGCATTGTGTATCTCTGAAATCAGTGGTTTAAATTTACAGAAACGCAAAAGCAAGAAGGAAGTTATGGAAGAGGTTATTGCAAAGAGCAAATATTTTAAGGTGAAGATTTTTTTTGTTCAGTCTTTCAGATTCAATGCGTACAAATTTTTACAATTTTCATTTTCAAGGTGATTTTTTTTTAATGTCTCAACCTTTCTTCTCAGGCACAAAAAGCAAAGGATAAGGAAGAAAATGAACAACTAGTTGAAAAATTGGACAAAAAGTTTGAGTCGTTGGTCCAATCTGAGGCATTGTTATCTCTCACTGGTTTTGGTAACTCTAATGCCTTGAAGGCTCTTGTTCAAAAGAGTGTTTCAAACGAGTATTTGAAGAAGGATAATTTGCCTGCTGTTGGAAAGACGAAAACTTTTAATCAGGTATTACAAAAACACCATCACTTATCTAAACTCCCACCAAGTTGATTCTGTAGTTCTGATCTTCATTCATCTTCCATCTGTTATTGACTTTTTTTATCGATCTTCAAGTTTTTTTTAAAGTGCATTCATTTTCCTCCTTTGGTTATGTTTAATTCTTCTCCTTTATTATTTACCTATCAACTTCTTTTCATTTTAATATTACTTTCTCTCTCCTTTTCTTAAAAAGTTAATGTAATTATGTACTATTTCTAATATTTAGGTATTTCATTGTCTCTCTTTCAGGGGTTATGTCGGAATTCATAGTTTGGGATTCTGAGACTTCCTATTGAAGCCAGAGCTTCTCCTGCTATTGTAGACTCTGAATTTGAGAATCCATTTGAAGACAAATTTCTAACTTTTATTCGAAGCCCTTGAATCTTAACTTTATTTGACCATTTAATTTAAATTGACACATAACATATAAGAAAGACTTAAGTTAGAAGCAAGAGGAAAACTGAAAGTTCCACCTGTGCATATTGAAGTTTCAAGGACCGCAGTTGAAGAGTCATCCGGCCTTAGTGGCAATCTTCAATTGTCAAATAATACTGGTCGAAACGGGATGTCAATGTTTCATGGGTATTGTTTCATATTAAACGAAAATAAATGTACCAGATGAGATTTTAAGGTTTGGGCTACTTTTTATCTAGTTTGGTACATGCATCTTATTTCCTTTGTTTTGTTTGTTTCATTTATAATGCTCAATCTCATTCAGCCTTATTGATCGCGCTCTGAGGACTGTACGTGGATCTACTGATGATATAGAATGACTTCAAAGTGCACTTGGAATGTCCTCGGTTGAAGATGGAACTGAGAGGTTTGTGGAAATCTTAGAAGAAATAAGGTAATATAAGTGATAGCCATTATTGCTTTTCTACTAGTTAACTGGATTGATTTACATCGTGGCTGCACTTCTCTTTCTGTCAGGCATGGTATTCACAGATTACCTAATTTAGTGGTTTACTTGCTTGTTCCAGGTAAAATTTTCTGTCTACATAATTTTGTTAGTTGATATTTGATAGTGCAAGTGAATTGGGCATCTGTGAATCATTTGGAAAATCTAAGTTGCAACTGCAACCTTGTCTTAAGCTGTTATG
>JBBPDI010000002.1:4932936-4948016 GCA_037974545.1 Cucumis variabilis
ATATGAAAAAAGAACGTTTTGCATTTAAGCTTACTAAATTTGATCTTTTTAGTTAATAAAATAAAGGAGCCACCAGACCTAAGCCTTGAGCCTGGGTGTGCGCTCTGGAGGACTTTTTAAAACACCAGACATAGCCTAGACAAGAGTTTTGGGTTGTGCACAAACATGACGCATGTTATTCTCATAAATGAAGGGAAAAAAGAAATAATGGAACTGATTTGTTAACCAAACTATTCTTGTCATTGATATTAGTTTGAATGAAAATGCTGTTTCCCCATTCGCAGGAAGATAAAGGAGAAATGATAGTACATGTCATTTGATGAGACATTTTTTCTTCCACTTCTCTGATTCTCAAAATATCTCTATCTCACGTAGATGAATTGTTTTGATTTTGCATGGAAGGATTTGGGGTGTGGGGATTTTATTTTGTACCAAAAGCCGTTTCTTTCTTTCTATTTTTTTTTTTTTTTTTTAGTTCAGCAGTTACAATTGTGAGTAGGGATCAAACCATCAAACCTTTGAGATGGTAGTTTGTGCATTTATCTTTTGAGCTAAGCTCAAATTAGCAATAGGGTATGTATTTTTAATCTTGTATATTATGTGTATAAAACAGGTTTTGATGCTCATTGAATGATTCAATACCATTTGATACTAATAAATGACATTACTTTGTACAATTTGATTTGTAAGGTAATATGTTTTCAGTTGGATTATGTTTAGGTATTTGCTAATTAACTCCCCATCCGGGGGATATAGACACTAATGCTTAAGGTTTGCCCTGGGTTTTACAAGTATGATCCTCGCAATCCCCATTCAACTTTTGTTATATTTGAATCCCAAAAAGAGATTTGTGAATGAAATTTATTTACTCCTTTATATGTGATTTGTGAGTCTAGGTTAGCTTGCATACACATTTAACTATTTTTATTGGATACCCATCTTGATCATGCTATATTTAGTTACCAAAGAAACTTGCAAGATTTTACGTTCTTCCATTAGTTAGGCCATTATAGCTTAAACTGAGGTAGTTGATTGTTTATTGTTAGTTAATTACGTAGATACGGTAAAGTTATCTAGACTTACAATGCTATTAACTTGTGTTTATTTTTCAATTTCGTGTTTGAATTATATTTTAAAGTGTTTAAATTTTTTTAAAAAAATATTTTTAATAAATTGGTGTTGGGTAACAAGTTATTTTCAAAAAATCATTTTAAAAATGTATTTTTAAAAAATAAGATTGAAAAATAATTAATTTAAAGAAAACACTCCAAATTAAATTTTGAAAAAATAGATTTTAAATAAAATTATGTATATAATCATTTATAAAAAGATTTAATCCAAGTATTTAAATATTAAATTGATTTAAAGGAAGTGTTTATAAAAAAATATATATTTTTTAATGTTTTATTGGTTGAATCTTAAACCCTATCATGTCATGAAGGCAATATATGAAAGAAGTTGTACGTAAGGAATTATTAGAAGTTTCTTTAAATAGACATATTTAAGTTTCAAGCATAAATAAGAAAAAAGACTAGCGATATCATTCTAGGTTCTTGTTAGTATGGTTCAATTTTAATATATATTCTAAAATTTGTTTTGTAATTATTTTGTTTTTAGTTTTAAAAAACTAGACAGTTTATAAAAGTTACATAACCTTTAAATATTTATGGCATGTATAACAAAATAAGAAAAATCCACGAAGCTCGTTTATTTTTTTTAAATTACACATATACCCTTGTTGATACCCTTGTTGGTTTTGAACATTGTTGGACGACTCTTCACTTCTTTTTCTTATTCTTCTCTGTGATTTATTCTTCTTTGCTATTTATTCATCCATTCCAGATTTTCTTTCATCTTCAATATTCTTCATCTTTCTCATCCTCGAGAATATCAAGAACGTTTAAATATCATTTGAAGGTTTTTCATGATCATTTATATTTTACTATCAATATCGTTTATATTTCACTATCAAGATTGTTGCAGTGAGTTTGTTTTTGGTAAGAATCATAAGTTCCACTTTCGTTTCAATTGTTTAGAAGATTAGAAAAATTTGGTAAGAATTCTATATTTTATTATGAAGGTTGTTTTTTTTTTTTTCATTTTCGGTAATAATTCTAAATTTCGTTTTCGTTTCAATTGTTTAGAAGATTTAAAAATTTCTGTAAAAATTCTATAATCCCAATGCAAGACTACAAGATTGCTTAGCACAATCAATGCGATCGTTTACCATGGTTACTACGATTGTTTATCATGGTCAACACGATCGTTTAAAGCATATTATTTCACTGCATGATCATCTATATTCTTGCATTTTAATTATGATTATCATTTTTTACTTTTTATTCTTTTGTTCTGTGATAGATGTATATCTTTGTTTATCTATTTCTTTCTTTCACTATTGAATACTTAGTTTACTTTCTTACACAATCTTATTTTCATTCTACAAAATACAATGTCTATTCCTATAGTTGTTTTATATGGATCTCAATAGAATGGATACGATGTCTATGAGAATTACTCAGTTGCTAAAATTATGTAGTTGTTCGAATCGACTTGAATTGTTTAGTTGGTTTAATATATGAAGAGATTCAATTAGATAGGTTGGTAGAATTATCTATTTGATTTGATTTTGGTAAAAGCAATGTTTAAACTGGGGTGCCAATAAAAAAGGACAAGGATGTTGCTCGGTATCTTGCTTTTGCTAAAGATGCAACTAGTAGACAACCATTTCTAGCTCCGGTACGTGTTAATACTTTGGAAGGGACTTCTTTTACTATTAGTAATGTACGAGACAATGTTGATATGTCAGTAAATGTAGTTCTTCTTCTTCTGCTTCAAATGATGAAGTTTTAAAAGAGGTTTCTTATCATTTTTATTTGAAGGAAAAAATTTATTTGAAAGTAGAGAAGTGCTTTCAAATTGATTTTACATAATAGCAATGAAGAACAACTTTCAGTTTAGAACTACAATATCAAATTTGAGGTCTCTTGAATTCAAATGTTCGCAAGAATGGTGCAAATATTATGTTAGGGTCTTTCATTATCAGAAGAGTGAGTTATGGATGCTATGAAAATACGTTTCTGACCATGACTGTTCACTGAACACAACCCAAAGTTGTCACATGCAAGCTGCTTCATCAGTAATTGGCAATTGCATGACAAACGATTTTAGGTTTATGCCTACTGATCGTTTCATTCCAAAAGCAATTATCCATAAGGCTCATACAAATTTTGGAGTTAATACAGGTTATCAAAAAGCTTGGAGGACAAAAGAACACATAGTAAATATGTTAAAAGGTGACACAGTTGAATCGTACATCTTGATCCAAGTTTTTTTGATAAATAATTTGTTGAATCTAACCCAAGTATGATAAACTTTCTATATCAAAGTTATATTCATTTCCAGATAGATATGGATAGAAAAATATCACAAATAGACAAAGATTAACATCTATCTATTCACTTTTGTTGGTGCTGGTAGAAATGATTTGTATTTTTTTATATAGGTTCATGCATTGCTTTAGAATTTGATGATAGTGGTCATTTCAAGTTTTGCTTCATGATTTTTGGTGCATCAATTGAGGAGTGAAAACATTGTAGACCTATCATTTCTGTTGATGACACGTTTTTAGTGTAAGTTTGTGACATTCTATTAATAGTCTCATCACAAGATGGTAACAATCAAATCTTTCTTCTTGCATTTGCTATTGTAGATTTTGAAAACGATGCATCATGGACATGGTTTTTTTAGAATATGCGAGGTAGTTTTGTGGAGTGCGAGAATTTAGTCATTGTTTCTGATAAGCATCTTAGCATCCCTAAAGGATTCTTAAGAATGTTTCCAAATATTGAGTATGGTGTGTGCACAAAACGTCTCTTAAATAATTTGAAATTCCTTTTTAAGGATGCACTACTTGATAGATATTTCTTTAGTTGTGTGTATGCCTATACTACTGATGAATTTGAGTACCATATAAGATGCATGGAGTTAGTTTGTCCAAATATAAGATATTATCTTAATAAGGATAGGTTTGAGAAGTGGTCTCAGACATATTCACGAAGACGAATGTATAGAATGATGACATCAAATTGTGCAGAAAGTGTAAACTCAATGTTTAAAGATCTTAGAGAATTACCTGTGGCTACCATGCTTAGTTCAATTACAAATGTATTGCAAAAGTGCTTTTATGAACGATGTAAACTTGCTTTTGCAATGAAGATTCGTTTGACTTCTTGGACTGAGAATATGTTACGAATAAAGCATGAAAAGTCAAGAAGTTTATTGGTAAGAATATTGTTTTTTCTTGTTATATAGTTTATGAATTTGCATCTAAGATAAGCACAGATGAATTGCTATCTTTGTCTATCCAAGATAGACAGAGATAGAAATTTATTTATGCTTGTCTCTGAAGGGATAAGCGCCCTTCGCAACGGAAGGTTTAACAAAGACCTCAAACTCAAATTAATTGGGAATTTAAAAATACCAATGACAAATTACAAAAACTAATTTATGTAACCTAAACTAACGCTAAGTTATTTCTTCCTGTTCTTTTGACATTGTTACGAAAGATTTTATAACTAGATGGGGGCGTATCGCCTAAACACCCGACAGGTATCTCACCACGATAACGTGATGAACGTCTAGTAAGCATAACAACTCTATTCAACTTGTCTCGTCGCAAAGCCTTCGCCTCGAACCTTAGAGACTTACTCGTAACAACAGAAAAATATGCAACCTTTAGACTTTACTCCATTGCTTAGTACTTTTAGCATAACAAAAAAAATCATTTACTAAGCAGTAAGTACAATTAATAATGTAGCGGAATAAACATAACTTCTTATTTTATTAACTTAGCACTTTACCCAAGGTTCACACTTAACAATTACATTCATTTTCTCGCAAGGCATAAAGATAAATAAGTTCTTATCAACACGTCTTCCTTCATCCACTGAAATGTTGCTCCTTACGACAAGGTATTTATGAGTATTAGAATTTCTTATCCTTCTCCTTGATCGCCCAACAACAATTTCAGAGAAAATTCTTAGGGCTTCCTTTCCCTGGCTCAATTCTTTTACACTCATAGTCTTTAGCCTCACTAATCCTGACGTGTCAGACGACCTTTCTTCGATTTGAGTTGTAGTCCCTGCCATTAAGGATTGAAGTTCTTACCCACTGACTCCTTAAACACAAGATAGGATTACACGGCTTGCTCGTCACACAAGTTTACATAACAATCCAAATTTCCCTCCTTTACTTGGCTTCTAAGCATGGCATCCATTCTTTACTTGGCTTCAATGTCTGACAACCTGAGGAGAGAAAACTTAAAACGTAAGTCAAAGACTTAGTGAATGATGAATTTAGGAAATACCTTTTTTGGAATACAATTGGTTCAATCATAACAACCTTAATCTCATGAACACAAGTATTTAACGCATCAACACAAATTCTTAATGCAAATTACAACACAACGAGCGCAACAGTTCTACATGTTTCAGATCAACGAACATTCACCATTCACCTCCGAAACCTGGGATTCTTCCATCCACATCTAATCGCCTAGACCTGTGATTCATTTCACCAACATTTACCAGTTTACACCTAGGATTCAATTTATCAGCGTCATGTGTTAAACCTGAAATTTCCACAAGTGTCATGCGATAGACTTGAAATTTCTACCAGTGTCTCATAACAATCTCAATCTCAGACCTTGGATTCTCTTTCACTAGCGTCCCATCGCCTAGACTTGGGATTCATTTCACTAACATCATGCAATAGACCTGGATTCGCTTTCACTAGCGTCTCACAATTCATTTCACACTTAGATTTGGGATTCACATTCACCAACATCTAACATAAAGAACACAACTCATTCTCGTTCATACGTGCGATTCACTTCCACCAGCATTTACCCGCCTAGACCTGGGATTTCCACTAGCGTCTCGTGTTAAACCTGGGATTTCTACCAGCGTCTTGCAATAAATCAATCACCAATACTCGTTACACAATAACACCAACATCAAACAAGAGATATCGGCTCAACATATCACATTTAACACATAAAACCAATAAGATACAACAAGCATTAATGAAAAGATTACAAAAGAAAGCCTTTTATGCAAACATTCATGAGATACATTCTTTCATTAGAAAATATCATAAATTACAACGTTTCTATGATAAACAACATGCATTCATTTAGAAAAATCATTTATTCAAGAAATTAAACAATATAATCATTCTTTTATAAGGATCGCTCACAAATAAACATTCATTTATAAGGATCACTCACGACAACACTTAGCCTCAGCTCTTTCTCCCTAGCTTCATCTTGTTGCTTAGTGGTTTCTCTCAACCAGCTTTTCAATACTCTAAAATCTCTTCTCAACAACTTAGTAAAATGTTTAACTTTTTCTGCCTTTTTCTTTCAATCTTTGGTCCTATTTATAGCGACCTTTTACAACAAAGGGTCACTTTTTCACTTTAAACGTGTTATTTTACCATTTTGTTGCGCCTATGCAACCAACCCGAACTCAACATGCAAGCTAAATGTTAGTTATGAATAGACATTTTTCTTGAGACGCCAACCTTGTCTCCATGAAAAGCTAAACTTCTTTAAATTTTCTGGCTCTTTTCTTGGAAAGCAACAAATATCTACTTTTTCCTAAAGGGTCGTCCAGTCACCTCAACCGAACACCTACCTCATTGCCGCACTCTTAGGCGTAGATACTTTTCACCACATTGTTATCCCAATCACCTAGTCCTTGGCATTAAACGCAAGCTTCTTCTTTTGCCAGCATCCTCAACGCATTACCTACTTCCACGGGATGGCTCTTAGACTCAAATACTTCTCTTTGCATCACACTTTCTCCAATTGCATCTTTCTTCATAGAATGCCTCTTTCTATACTTGGTCAAAATAACTTATCTCAATTGAGCTCCTCTTAAAAAGGATTCTCTTTTCGATCAGGATCTCACATGTGCTTTATAGTATCGATATTCGTTATGTTCTCCAGGCTACGTTTGTGTCCATGCATGTATGAAGTTGATGGACTGACATCCATGTATGAAGATGACAAACCTACCCCTTAAACATAATATCTTGTACCGACCTCATAATCATAATTTTATATGCCAAATACTAGCATCATTATCATCAAACTACCATAACCAGTCTAAGTCTATGTTAGTGTTATAAGACACTTCTTTTACATTATCGTAAACCTCATCGAGTTCAGGTTCTTCCACTCAAACATGTCCTCTATGAACTGGTGAAGGTACAACAGGTACATCGATATCTCCTCCATGTATCTCTCACTATTATTGCATATATTAAGAACCTATTGTAAATTATGTGCAATATGATGAAATATACTGTTGTTCGATCTCTATGAATTGTAAAAAAAATTGTTAAAACAAAGCTCTCATCGCAATAAATCTTCTGCGAGATTGTCGCTGCACTATTATGACCTTGTCGAATCAATCCGTATTTTTTTTAAAAAAAGGTATTTTAATACAACTTGGAGGTGAATGGATTTGAACCTAGGACCTCTTGTCCTCGAGTACATATAGGTGTTAGTAGAGTTGAGCTCATGTTGGCCCAATTCATAGTTCACAAGCCAATGTTATGCAAAGTGGCTCAGTATTGTATTTTCATGAGATATCTTGTTTAAAACCTATATGTCTAATCACCACATCAGAAAAATGTCATTCACCAATATGAAAAGAGAGGACTATGGTCTATCATATCTCTTGATCGTTCTTTCAAAAATTAAGCAAATTATCCATTACATTTTTGTATTGCTTCCCCCCAAGAATATCAACCCACCTCATGTAGATCGACTAATAATGGTAGGAACATCATATCCACCTATTATTTGTAGAAATGTATGCTATTGCATCAAAGCGAGTGCAACTCACCAGTGGAAAATTCCCATAATTTCATCTAAGTGTACAAGTTTATATAAGGTCATTATATCACCAAAAGAAGCCTAACAACTAACATACAAACAATGGAATATCTAGTGTTAGTTTAAAATTTTGTTTCATATCAGTATTTATCATTTATAGAATCTAAACTACAAATACATATATTATGTATTACTTATCAAATTGAAATTTAACTCTAATGCAAACTTAAAAATTTGTCCAATATACTATTTAATTAAGAAATTTTAATATGTTTGAAATCTATTTGTATACAAAATTGAGACTTGGTGGATTTGTTAGACATTTTTACTTATTAGACACAAAATTAAAATTTTCGAGATTTGCTTGAAACAATTTTGAAATTTTAGAAGCTAAGTCTACAATTTAGTATTTATATAAATATAAAGTACATGGTTGCAATATTTAAATTTAATAATATTTATTACAAAATTATAGAAGTTATAAGGGGTTTTAACTACTATAGTCTACATACAGGTGCCTCATTGCAAGTTGAATCTAATGTTGCCAAAATTTTCATATATGTCCTAATGGACTTCAATTTTACACAAATGTAGAGTGTAAGATCAAACTACCCATCCTTATTGTTAATAATATATTAAACAATATAAAAATAAAATAAGAAAAGTGGACCATACCATGTGATTAAGATTTGCATGTATTAGATATTATATGTAAATATGGTATGTGATTAATTCTATTATGGTAATATTATTAATCAAAACTACCTCTTAATTATTTTTCTTTTGGTGATTTTGTGAAAAAATTATTCCCTCTGTTTGATCTCTTTCTTCGTCCATTCTTTCTTATTCTGTTCGTCTCCTTCAAATTTTCCGGTGAGTACATATTCGTTTCATATTATTAATTATATGTATGAAATTGTGAAATATTGTATGCCGGTGAAATTTTTCGATAAATTTTTCCGATAAAGAAAACTTATAGAGAATGGAGTATATATGTCACGTAATTTACAATATATATCTCTATTTACCGTCAGTCAAGAATATATACCACGTCATTTTCTTTCGTTTTGCATTGTTTTTCATATATTCCATGTAATTTAATAGTTTCTAATATATACTTATTATATTTCATCAAATTTGCATTGATTTTCATATACTGGAAGTTAATTTGTAAACTTTTATCATGACTGACATTGTTTTTTATTTATATAGATCATTATATATCCATGTATATTTAACATAATATTATATATTAATGTATGTGTGCATATTTTACATTGTATTTTAATTTTGTAACAAATTTTACATGATGTGAAAGTACAAATTTATATCAATACAATTAGAAAAAGGTATTGTAAATAATATTATATATATATATATATATACACATACATACACATAAATTGTATAATATATGTGTCTGCTACTTAATGATATATTCTGTGTGTGATGCTTAATGCTTAATAATATTTAATATATGTTGTAACACATTTCCTGCTGCTTAACTATATATTATGTGTGAGATGCTTAATGCTTAATAATATATGATATATACTGTAAACTATATGATATTTTTTATGTTGTACGTTTGCAGGGTGCACCACATTGATCTTAAAAAGGAATGATGGTTCAGAGTCCAGAATCTTAAAAAAGAAGTTCATTAACTGCACAATAATAATAAATAAGAAAGAGAAAAGAAGTTCATTATATACTGTATACTATATTACATAATTTAAGAAAGAAAATTAATAACATGAAACAATTAGTTGAAGAAAATGACCATCAAAATATATACAACAGTTTTGGCCATACCTGACAAGAAATAATAGAGTTATATGTCCCCACTTACGTATTATTGTAAATGTCGCCACGTACCTGAGACGACACGGAGCGGCCGACGTCATTAAAAGGGTTACTTTTAAAAGAAAATAGAAGTCACCACCAATTTTTTTACGGTGTGATTGGATGCTGAAATAAAGTAAATATTTTAAAATAAAATCATAAAAAAATGGTTTACAAAAACTAGAGTTGGGTCCATGAGCCATTTGTGTGTGAGGAAGGTGTTAGCACCCTGAGTCCAGGAGTCATTTGTGTGTGAGGAAAGTGTTAGCACCCCATAACACCGGTTTAAAAAATGGTAGCCAAATTTCAAATCATGATTTGAAAATATTCTTTAATTTATTTTAAAACTAATGTCTTATTTTACATCTCACTACTCCAATATTTGAAACAATGATTTCATAAAATAAGTGCAGAGCATTTCATCAATTAGACTATATTGAAGAAAATCTTCTCCCCTCAAGAAAGTGAGAAATTAGTATAATTTCTCAAAATCCATCATAGAAATAGCCTTCTAATAAAGAGATTTTTTTAAAAACATTAATTAAAATCAATTTTTTTGGATCAAATCTTGGACTCCCAGAGATGTGATCCCTCACTTCAAGAATCCTAAGATATCGGACTCCCAGATTTTTTAGATTCCATCGTAGGATTTTGTTTAAGAAAAATGGTATAAGTTATTAGAAATTGTTGATTAAGAAACTTTATGAAATCATAGAATAAATTTAAACGTTTGAAAAGCATTAAAAAAATTATAACATTAAAGACAAATTTTCTAAATGATTTTGAAAAAAGATTTTTGTGAAAGATTTTAAAACTTAGAAAAAAATTTAAAAATGATTTTAAAACATTGAAAATTTTAATTAGATCGAGTTGAAAATTTTAAATGGAAAATAAAATGAGGTTTAATAGGAAAACTAGATAAGTAGAAATAAAGAAGCATCATAATAAATTATGCAAACATAAAATAACATATTGAGATTTTCATAAAAACATATTGGAGATTGATCTCGGACTCCCAAAGAATCGACTCTTCACCTCAAGAATTCTAAGAAATCGGACTCCCAAATTTCCTAATTTCCGTCGTCGGATGTTTTTTTAAAAGAAAATTTAATTGAAAATATTAGAAAAAATTAAACAACTATTAGTAAGAATATATTAAATAAATCATAAAACAACATACAAACATTTAAATAAGCATATATGTACAAAAACGTAAAATAAACAATAATCTATAAGTAAAATAAAATATGAAACAAAATTATTAGAAAAAGAAGAAAGTAAAAACAAATAATGAATAAGATAAAATATGAACAAGATATAACACAAAGTTCTAGACAAGTAAAATTGTTATAAGACAAAGGAAGATATAGAAATAAGATAATAAAGAAATAATTATAATAGAACGAAAATAGAGAAATAAGAACAAGAAAAATAAACAAAAATGGATAAAAAAATAATATTAAATAACATAAAATTGAGAAAATACTAAAAAAGAGAAAAGAATGATCAATGTTATGAAGAAGAAAATGATAAATATAAAAATATTAAAAGATAATTACATAAAGAACAAATTAATAATGGAAAAAGATAATATTAATAAAAGATAAAAAAAAATGTGAAGCAAATATGTATAATGAAAAATTATGTATAAAAAAAGAGACTCACAAGAAAATAAATAAATAAATAAAGGCAAGAGAAAGAAAATAGAAAAAAGAAGAACAATAACTAAAAAGAGGAAAAATATATATATAAAAAAGGTGAAATCCAAGGTACTAAACTTTTTTGTTGTTTACAGCATGGATGATTGGGTCCTAAACCCTACTATACACTTTAAACTAAATTAGAGTTTTTCTTGTGATGAAATTTTGGTATTGTCGAAAGCTTTTGTGAGAAAGATGAAGATTTAGAAGGTTGCTAGGAATAAAATGAATGTTGTAAATCTTTTGTTTTGTTTTTTAATTTTTTTTTTTAAGAAGAGATAAGGTTAAAAGTAGGGGCTATGGACCTTAGAGGTTTAGATGAAGAAGAGAGGATGAGAAAGTTGTAAAAAAATTCTAGGGTATTTTTTAAAAAAAAAAATTGAAAATAAAACCAACATTAGCATTATCTCAAATGACATGAAGCTTTTATTAACAAAACCAATTTCAAAAGTTACCATATTGAGTAATTCTCCACGTACCTTAGTTAGACTAACTAATTGGTTTAGTTATTCTAACCAAACTTTAAAAGTAATTAAATAGCATTTTTTTTTTTACAAATTTGGTTAAATACAAAATAAAAAGTAGCCAAATTAAGAAAAAAATTAATCTAGCAATTGAATTATTTTTAAATTACACTGAACAAAATTAGATGTATATATTGGTAACATCACAGAACATGTTTAAAATACGCAGTGGTAAATAATAGTAATGAAACGAATATGCACTAACAAGAAATAATAAAATTATATGTGTTACAACTTACATATTATTGTAAATAACAAAAAATTATTTGAAGAAGATGACCGAAATATGAATTAACCGTACGTTTTGTTTACCGAACACTTCAACGAAAATTTAAACATGAATTACATATGGCAAAATTTACATTAAAACTAAGGAGAAAGAAATATGAATGAAAAAATTATGTACTTATCGGATATACTTGAAGGAGATGAAAAGGTGGAAGAACAAAATCAAAAAAACCAAACAGAAAAACATATTGATGGAAAGGTGGACGACACTAGAAAGGTGAAAAATATTTTGATTTTGTGTTGCGGATGAAATTGAATAAAGTCAATTTGTAGAAATTACTTAATATACCATATTAGATTCGACTTTATACTATATTAAAATAAAATTTCCGATAAATGAATATTAAATGTAAATATAAATATGAATTATTTATTACATTAATTATGAAATTTATAAAATAGATAATAGATGTGGTATAATATAATTATGGTATTATATTATATATATTTTCAAAAATCAATTTTATTTATAATTGATGTGAAGGGTAAAATGGTCATAAAAACACACTAAATCTTAATTAAGAAAATAAATGAAATTTTAATACATCTGTGTAAAACCCTGTCTAAAGTAGATAATTTCTCTAAATATTTCAAACTCCAAATATATAAACAAATCATGGATTTGAAATATTATTAAAACTAATTTTAAGTTAATACTAAAAAAAAAAGAAAACAAATATATAAAAGTCATGATTTCAAAACATGATTTTTCGGGGACATTATGGTTTCAAAACACAACCTAGCAATTTAAAAAAAAAATTAACAGTACGAATCCTATACAAAAACTTTAACTTGGACATCGGTCTTTCAAATCAACTCTATTTTTTCAATAGTTTTCAAACACGTGCTTTTTTTCAAAATATCTACACACAAAAAATCCACAGGCCCACAATGAAAAATATCAAATCTACCTCTAGTTAACACACGATTGATATATTTTGTACACAATCTTGTACCAAAATTATTTAGATTTGGTATACAATCGTGTGCCAATATTCAACGATTTTTTTCAAGATATTTTAGATTTGGCTACACGATCTTGAACCAATATCATTTTAAGGGTGAGAAAGAAATAAATTTATTTTTCCCTTATTTCTTCTTAATCCTTCTCTTTTTTCCTCTCAATCACCAAATATAATTATCTTTTCATTTTTCCATAACAACTTTATATATACATATATCCACATATACATATAATTATCAAATTTTTAACAAAACTGACTCTTCAATTTAATTAAATAAACACCAAAAAATATTTAATTAAATTTAAATTCAATAACACTAAAAATCCAAATCTATAACTAATTAAATATTAAATCCAAAAATATTTAATTAATTTTAATTCCACAAAACCATACATTCTAAATCAAATATCTCATAATTGTTTGTATGGTTGAATTGCATGACCCGTTTTTGTTTTGGTTTTCATTGCTTTTTTTTTATTATTATTATTTTGCATTATCTTGATGTATGATGTAATTGACGTTCATCGTTTAACTGCATTCCGATTAATTTTTTTCCTGTATTTCATTGTGTTTCCATGCTATTATGGTCGTCGCCGTTTGTTTAATTTTCTTGTTAACAATACATAATTTTCTGATATTGCACTTACAACATCAACTTTAAAAAAATAGATATAATTTTTTTCGTACGTAACACATCAATTAATTTATTGACACGAAAAGCTTACGTACAAAACGTTTAAAATTGACATCGTATTTACGAAAACTAATGGACCAGGTTTTCCAATAAAAATTCTAAATTTCTATAAATTAAAAATACACATATTTGTGTATTGGATTTATAATACAATTTTTTTTAAAAAAAATACAAAAGTACGAATTTGAAAAAAAAAAAAAAGAATAATTTTTTTTTGTCATAATCCTTCCCCCATACAAAAATTATTATAACCCCTCATAATTATTCCCACTTATTTTTTCCCCAAACAATGATTATCTCAATCCTCTCATAATCCCTCACTTATTCCTTTTCCAAACAAGGATTATCATAATTCTTCATTTTTTATAATCATTTCCTTTCCCTTGGATTCAGTTACATAACATTGTATCGATCATGTAGCCAAATCTAAATGATCGTGTATCAAAATTTTAACGATTTTTGTTCAAGATCGTGTGCCAAGATTTTTTATATTTAGTACACGATCTTGAACCAAATGACACTTTAAAATAATATAAGATTTATGATATATTGAAAATAGAAATGATGATTTCAAAAATGATTAAAAGAAAAACTGCAATTAAAACAAAAATTATGATTTAAGAAAATATAAAAGAAAAATTGGAAAAAGAAGAAAAGGAAGAAGATGAAGATAAACATTGTAAAAGAAGAGAAGAAAGGAGATGAAAAGGAAAAGGAAAAAAAGGAAATAAAAGTAAAAATCTGAAATTTAATAAAAATGACGGGTTCATAGACTTTTTTTTCAATATGTAGGTGGTGTTTTGATATATTTATGATTTTTTTTTTCTCAAAGTACATTATTATAAATAGAAGCTCCCACGCAAGCAGCAGGAATTGTGACGGGTAATTTCTTACCACCAACACCAAATCCTTTAGAATGCCGCTTTTATCATGCCACGTCGTCCTTTTTTCAGTTTTATTTCGCGCCAACCCCAATCCCCAAGAACGACACATCACCTTTCGAAACGACATCGTTTGCCCCACGTTATTAATTCATTCCATAAGAAAAGAAAACTAAGCATCAGGAAACCCGCGAGATTCTCTGTCTCTCTGTTTAGGGTTTTTCGGTATATTCTCTTTCTCTCTTATCCTTTTCCGTTCCTTCTAAAATGGCTTCTCTCT
>JBBPDI010000002.1:4953122-4967683 GCA_037974545.1 Cucumis variabilis
TGACAATTAAATTTTACAAAAAACTGTCACGATTGACATATTCTTGACAGTAAAAAAATGTCATAATATAAGAATTCATGACATTTTTTGTAACTGTCATAAATGTGTAAATGGTGACAGTTATTTGTTGTCATTTAAAAAAATTAGAGTTATTTGTTGTCATAAAATACTAATTAATGACATTTATTTTTTGTCATGAAAACACATATTATGCAGTTTTTTGAAACTGTCATAGATGGACTTTCCACGAGATGCGATACTATGACTGTAAATAACTGTCATGGATTTTTTCGTGACAGAAAATAATTGTCGTCGTAGACCATTTTTCTTGTGGTGATTATAGTTCATTTCACAAATCTACCCATGTTTTAAGCTGTAATCGTGACTTTTACCTTTGTGACTTCTAAAGTATGGGCAATACTACAATCGAAAACATCATCATCGATTATACAGACCCCAAGGCAACTTAAACTTTGGACTAGGAAACCAAAACTCCAATAGAAACTGTAAAAATAGAAAATCACTCCATTGTGTTCAATTGGTGAACAGTTTGTTCTGTCCTCGCTTATAAGAAAAAACATGATGATCGATTATGTTTTTTATGTCATAAAAAAAGTGAGAAAAGCTACATACCATAACAATGATAATTACAAGATCATCTCAGTGTTTGTCATCCGCAAGTTGAACTGTAAGACTATCACTTCCATCCTTTTTCTTTAGTAGGATACAAGACAAAAAAAGAAAGCATAAGCACTATTCTCGTTGATATATATCAGAAAGCAGAATTATATGCGTCTTAAACATTTACATATGTGTCCTTTGTGTTCAACAAAGTTATATCAACAAAAAGAGATCCACAAAATACATAAAAAAAGTTTATAAAGAATCTGCCCATGCACATTAGTGAATGGTTAAGGAATAAAACAAACCACAGATGTATGAGCCCCCAAAATACTTCACTGTTCTTCACTTCTTCCTTCAACTGATTACACCAAAACCAAACAATTAGAACACATGATATCGATCCAAATCAAATCACAATGACAAATGGAATAGATTTGACCCAACCAAACAAAATAGGATAAAGTTATAGTAAATATAATTAAATTGTTCATCCTAAGGCTTGTTGAAGCTTATCTAGACATCCACTAAACCAAGCTCAATTTTATCTATTTGGAAAAAACTTTCTAATTCTTGACACTATATGCAATCAATTTTCGAGGTGAAGGTGGAGGCGGGGAAAACAAAGTGCTTACCTTCTAAAGAATCTTCTTTTGATAGCGATACCCCTGAGAAAGTAAACAAATGAGTAACTTTTATGAGCATGATTTCACAAGAAGAACAAGTGGGAGGTAAAAAATAGATACTAGCTTATAACAGTTAAATACATAAACCCAATTTTGCAGTTTGATACTAGCTGGTTGAAGTTACCAGAAGGAACTGACATCATTGATACTAGCTGGAGTTTCAAAAATGGTCATAATGTTAACCATTGACATGAACAAAGAAAAAAGTCTTAAATTTCAACAGCTTTGAGAACTAGCCGCTATGTTATCCATATCATAACAATATATCAAAGCTATAGAGTCAAGAGCGTAGAAAGCACCTTTGAGTAGTACTCAATGACCATTTTTATAATCCTTGTCCCTAATGTGCCAACAAATTTATAGTTGCTTACTGTGGAGTCAAACTAAAGACACTCTTCAGGAGTCACCACCATGGATGCAATGCCCTCAAAATTAAACTCGAGGACAGGAAATATGTCTGCTACACTATAGGTAAAACATGTTTTGAAATGTTAAAATAAAGACAACAAAATTATGAAATGTTAAAATATATGTTCATCATTTTTATACTTGATTTCAGTAAACAAACATTTATGATCATGACATAGGACCAACATGCCAAAGAATAGTAAAGTGGTCCGTAAACATACCATAATATTGGCAACTGACCTTAGAGCATGATTAAACCTACAAAGCAGAGAAACATTGAAGAATAGAACAACAATAATCTTATGACAAATAAACAATAAAAAACCTGAAGTGAAATTAGTTTTGAAGATCAATATCCAAATCCTTTGTTCCAGCTAAATTGACAACTACAGTGGCTACAAGTAGCTCGACAATCTCAGCTTTTAGCAACACGTTATCTATACATAATCTGAAAGTAGAGAATTAACCCCATCAATAAAAACTCATTGATCGACTAGAAAGCTAAAAAGGAAAGAAAATGAAAAAGAGAGAAAAAAAAAACTTTAGAACAATACCTTTAATTCTCCTTTCGACAATGATCTATCCACCAGCTTGATAGTAAGCCCTCTCTACTGAACCTAAGTTATGTAACAAAATGATATTTTCAATTAATAGTGAAGAAAGAAAATTAATAAACCACAAGCATAGATATACATTAATTATACTTTTAGCATTTTTATCAATCAAACTGAAAAGATATTCCCCAATGCCTCTCAAAGCTCTCTGGTTCTATACTTTTAGCATTTTCATCAATCAGACTGAAAAGATAGACATCAATTATACCTGCAAAATCAGTTTCTAATAGAATATTATGGAAAAGATAAAGAACTAGTATGACTTTTTTAGCTAATTTTAACTTTCATAAATCTCTACTTTTTCAGCCAAAATAATGGTTCTTCAAGAAATGACCATGATTTAAGAGGGACATTTGGTTAATTTTCCATTATTTTATAACTACAATTTTTTATGGATTGATCAAATAGTACTTCCTTGTGAAGTATTAAGTTCTACAGAACCAATTTTTGCTAATTACAACACTAACAAAAAATATCATGTTTAGTGACATAGTAACACTATGATTACCCTTTCAATATCATGTTTAGCTTATATTTAATCATTTAAACTAGTATATAATAAAAGTCATAGAAACATGGAGAAAAGCTACCTACAAAATGTTTTTTCAAATTTACATATTAAGGGTTGCAAGTAGATGAAAAAGAGAAAAATAAAGCTTCGAAAACTCTCCAAGATAATTTTAATAACATTCGATGATCACTAAGTTCAATAACATAATAATGAAACTTATCCACTACCTTTGCAACAACTTATACTGAGTCATAGCCAAAAATCAAGGTTATGTAGACGATTCTCACGTTCAAGCTCCTCAATTTCTTCCTACAAAATACAGAATTATTAGAATCTGCATATAGAACTTGAGAAACATCAAACAAATATATTGCCATATTGACTTTTTTCAATGGATTTCTAGTGATAGGTGACTAGATTTGATAATCACACCATGAAAACCTAACTCTTTTTTAGTTCTACATTTGGGTGTAGAAATTCAAACCTTTTTGAAAAAAAAGGCTAAGCATACTAGAATTTGTTGTGCTGCATTTGAAGGCTCTCAATTTGAAGAGTCCTATATTTGAGTGACTGATGCCAGTTAAAGAGAAAAAACATTACAAAGTCAATGGTCAGTTCTAGTCTATCGTCCAAGTTCATTCGGTTCCAATCAGACGAGTGACAAATGAATAGGGAAACAAACAAAAAAAAGTCTTCCTACCTACAACATTATCAATTTAATGTTTATGAGTTTTTATAGGAACAAAATTTTGTATTTACTTATGTGAATTAATCTAAACACATACATGAAGAAAAAAGATAAGACACGTTGCCACGTTCTTGAACGATACATATTCTTCTTTCTCCTATCATTTAATGTTACTAATTTTCTCGTTCACTAACGCTATACTCAAAATCTACTTGTTGCATAAATTTGTTTAGAAGTATTTTGTAATAATCAACTATTATTTTTGTTTTAAAATAATCAAAACATTCTTTCATTTTTGTTCAAGAGTTGTTCTCATCATTATAAAATCATATTATAATTGCAAATGAGGCCATAGATGAACAAAAGAGTAAAATGCCAATGAGACAAATGATAAATTAAAGTAGAACTCTTAGAATGACCAAGACTCTAACAAGAGTCTTTATTTGACATTATCTGATAAAACTTATTTAGTTTGATAACTCAAATGCTGAAAACCCTTGAAACTCTTAGCATCCACCTTATTTAGATTGATCACTCAATACAACTTTTATTCATATTATTTATTTGTAAGGTCCCTCCCACCATTGGACCTGATCTTAAGAAACATTCTTTAGAACCCACTTCACTAATGTGGAAACACCAAATCCAATTGCAACACTCTTCTTAGTATTCTAAACAGGGCATACAATGTCAAGGTGCTTGAACGATACATATTCTCCTCTCTCCAATCATAACTATACAACATTATCAACAAGATCTCAGAATGAATTATGTTCTTCCTACATATTACACAACACAATAGACACTTAAGGATAATATTATTTAGCACAAGTTGCAAAACAAGAGAAAAAATTGTTAACTTGCCTTCAATTCGATCAATTTCAAATGAGCAGATTTCAAACCTTTGATTTTTATCAATCAGAGAATTCTAATCAATAAACTGAATTGAATGATCTGAGGGGGAAAACAAATGAACTTATCTTCAGTACTGAAGACCATATGCCATATCTCGTCAGGAGCATCATCGATAGTAATCTTCGTGTTAAAAAATACAATGTCCGATGTATGAAGTCTGGGTTTAAAATTATTAACCGTAATTGCTTCCTCTTGTTTCTTCGAATCTTTCTCCACCTTTGTTGGAGCCTCTGTAGTCACTTGAGCTATAATCAAACTCACCGTAGCTTTTTCACCATGGTAAAACACCAAAACCTAAATCGAATCAATCCAATCGATCAAATAAATGAAATAAAGCAACTTCAGTCAGGAGCGACGAAAGGTGGTAGCGGTATGTTTGGCTGGTCGGTGCTTAGTCATAGAAGTCGCCTGGCGTTGGTAGTGGAGAGATTGAGAACGATTGCACTGAGGGAAGTGTAGTAGTAATTTTTGGGAAGAGAGCATGAAAGTTTTCAAAATTTAGGGCTTTCCTTTCTTTTATTTTCTTTCTTTCCTTTCTTTTAACTTAAAACAAATAAATATTATTTTATTATTAATATTTAATAACAGTTAAAAAGTGTCAAAGATTTATGACATTAAACTGTCATAAATTTGGCCAATCTAAAAATTTTTATTTTTTTCCGCTAAAAATGTGCATTTTGACAATTTGTGACAGTTTTTTTTCCTTTATTTTAATTTGGATTATATACAAATGTCATAGAATGTCATTTTTGTTGTAGTGTAAATCTTATTCTCACTTGCATTCTGTTAGACCTGATTCATAGCAAGACTAGTGAACTAAGGTAAACGCTAATGTACCTATTCTTGAAGAATGGTTCAGAAAAGAAGAATGTATTTATAAATGGTTAACTAACTTCGAACCTAGGGTATGTTGCATACGGCTTGATGAGAATAAATTGACTTACAAGCACATGAAGCATGGTGCCTGCAAGGTAATCTTAGGGATGGATGAAAATAATAAGGCAAGACAAATCAAGGTACCAGTATAATTTGAGGGCCAAGTGTTGAGATTTCTTGATGAGTTAGGATTGGGAAATAGCAAAAAGAAGGAAGAAGAGGAGAAGAAAAAAGAGAAATCCCTACGAGAAGAGAAAGCTAGGTGAGAAGATGAACAAATAAAGTTAGATGAAGAAAGTAAATGAAGGGAGTGTGCGAGCAAGGCGCACATGATGGAGAAAAAAAGAAATAAGGAAGAGGCGAGAAATAAAAATAAACAACATGAGGAGGAAAATCGTATTCACCAAGCATTCAAAGACAAACGAAAGAATGTTGAGTCTTTGGTAAAAACAAGGACAAAGCTGACAAAAATCCAAACCGCCAAGAAAAGGAAACAGAAGGAGCACGCGAGTCGGAGCAAGCAAATAGAGAGTGTGGCAGCAAGAAGGAAAGTTGTCAAAAAGCAAGAGGTTAACCACCTATAAATTGTAGTGGAAGAGCTCGAAGTGGAAATTGAGAGGATGAGTCCTTTAGAACTAAGGTTAAAACCTGAAGATCCTGGGCTTGCTGATCTCGCACAATCGAAGAAGGTCAAGGGTAAATTGAGGGCATCTAGACCTTAAGATGCCAAGGCGAGTGAGCCCATAAGTGCCCAAGAGTTAGATAAGTTGATCAAAATAGAGAAAGGTTCCTTTCACCGTCGAGGAAATGACCATATAATCTTTCTACCAATCAAGGTGATTAGCCTTGCCAGGAGATCATCATCAGACCTACCAAAGGTGATTTGATTAGAGTGTTGAAGGAAATCACCTGGCTAAGTGTAAAATGGAAAGAAATGCCAAATAGAAAGCTGTTATTATACCCTCACCAGTTGACAAATGAGGCCAACATTTGGTTATATTCTGTAAAAAAGATGATACTTCCCACAAGACATGATAGTACAGTGTCGCTCGAAGATGCCTTGCTTCTATATTTCATTATGAAGAAGCGAGCGTTTCATTTGGGATGGATCATAAATTAAGCACTTCTTGAATGGATGAAGCATTCCAAGGGAGCCAAACCCCTTCCAACTATGGTAGAGAAGTTATGTCTTAAGTACCTGCCCACGCTTGTGAGATACCCACAAATATACATGGGTGGGCGAGTTAATTTGGCAAGTCTTAATCGCTTAAGAACACTCCATTCTAAAAAAGAGGAAAAATGCCACCAAATGACACAAAAATGACGGGGACATGAACTTGAGGAACATGATATTAACGAGTCTCCACCTCCACCACTGTTAAATTGTAAAGAACCAACTTCAACATCAGATTTTGGTACCATCACCAACCAGCCTACTATTGACCCACCACATAAAAAAAGAATCTCCCCCTCACTTTGACCTCCTCCACCTCTTAAATCACCACCAAATTCTCTTATCTTCTGAAGTCAATGTAGTCCTCGTCTGACTATATATCTACAAAAATTTACCTCATCTTTCACCGTCTTAAAATCTAAACTCCTTGAAGCTTTTTACCACTACGAACTTCTGTGTCACCTTGCCATTTACTACTTAAACCTCTAGTCATCAATTTAGACCCCAATCGTCTCGATTTAAATATACCTATAGTTAACCTTTCTGAAGGGGACGCTGAGATCGAAAATGCAAAAGATGATGGAGCGTCGGTTAACACTGTGGCTAATAATGAGCAATTGCGAGATCAAAGAGCTTGTTTGACAATTTTTTACTCACCCTTCCATGACAAACTGTTGTTGAAATTTATGTCCTAAAACTCGTAGATTGTAAATATAATCCATTAGTTGTTGTTAATAAAGTGTTATTATTGTAATAAATTTTATAGATTATATTATTATTTTTATCTTAATAACCCAAATCCAATAAACTAACATCCTAAGTTGTCTAATGACTCTTTAACAGTATGTAGAGAGATACAAGGATCAATGTTTGAGATCAACTAAAAGGGTCTATAGTATAGGGATAAGGTTGGATGTCTTATCCTGGTAACACTTTGGACACAACTCACTTTGTATATTTAACACAAATGCAATGATCTAACGCGTTCGTGTAGTTAACATGCATGTGAGAGTTTCTTATGCAATGAGTTTGCATAAGACCATACTGTAAAACAGTAACCACTAGATGTAACTCTCTTAACTAGTTAAGTTTCTATTTCATTAGGATGACCTAGGTAACTTAGTCTTAATCTTATGAACTCATGCTCATGATAGATTGTCCTTTAACTTATGTGAGTGAGAGTGACCAGATCGAAGACTCAATAAGATTATCATTTTAAGGACGAGACCGAGTGGAGAGTCGGGAACATAATTACACAATATGGAATTCACTCATTCCCTACTTTAAGGTAAGCAGATGAGTGTTCCCTTAAATGGTGTCTCCAGAACTTGAAGAAAGGGTCCTACCCTCTCGATGGCATGAGAAGGATTTATATTTATTGGTTGACCATAAACAGGTTGTTTATTAGAGAAGCATTGGTATTTAAGGACGAGAGGTAACTCAAGGGTAAAATATAATTTGACCCAGCTAGTGTTGCATGCACTCGTGAAGGACTAACTTACTGTTATTGGTGTATATCTATGGACAAAGAAATGTATCTATAGCGAGAAGAGTTCAGTTCTGAGTCTATAGTGGAGTGCACACACAGTTAACGAATATTGATTAATGTGATTATTGAGTTTAGCCAATTAATCTCAGATCGTTGTAGCTTATGATCTATAGGTCCATTAGGTCTCCTTCCTAGCTCATAAAGGGTCATGACATTTATTTATATTGGTTGTAATTTGAAAGTTCAAAATTACTTTGGGAATTAGTTTAATGTATAATGATACATTATAATATAAAGTTTATCAAACTTTATTATATAATTTTAATTTTGGATATGATTCAAAATTAATTTAAGTTAGACATAAGATATTTAATATAATTATTAATTAATTAAAGATTATTTAATAGTTTAGTTTTATTTAATTTAATTTAATTAATATAAAACTATAAGATATTGAAGAGATATTCATTAAATAAGATTTAATGAAATATTAATTAAATATGATTTAATTAATTATTAACTAATTGATTAATGGTTAATTAATTAGTAGATTTGAAATTTGTATTAATTTAATATTTTTTAAATTAATAGAATCCCATGATTCTCTCCTATTCCATGAAGGAAAGAGAGTTATAAATATCTGGAAGAAAATAATTTTCTTTAACCAATTAATCAATCAATGGAATGAATAATTTTGCTTTTATGCAAAAAAGTTTCTCTAAAAATTCTCTAAGCTTTTTTCCATCCCAATTGGTTCCTATAAACCAATCTCATCTTGAACGATCGGAAGATTTTCGATGGATGTTGTCCCAATTTGGAGGATTACTTTGTAGATTCAGAGACATAAACAATTAAGTTTTTTTTCTCTAATCTATAATTAGAAAGCATGTTTAGCTTTTAAGTCTTAATAAGAAAATTTGTTTCTATATTATTTTGGTAATGTACTAGTAGTTTGAGATTCCCAAATTAAATTGAGGAATGGTTCTGTAAAATCTTTTACAGCCATATGACTTTTATCCCTTCAGAGCAATTGCAAGATCAAAGAGCTTGGTTGACCATTCATGACTCACTCTTCCATGACAGACCTATCGGTGAAGATGCAAGCGAGACAAGTTCAACGAGGGAAGCACAACCTGAAGTTAATGAACAAAAGTATAATGATGAAAGGCTTCACGAATTACTCATGAATGTAGTCGTGAAGCCTATGCAAGCTACCTTTGATGAAGTGTTCAAAGAGAATGTGGCACTAAGACAACAAATCACAAGCCATAACACAACTCTAGTTGGGCTTAATGCCAAAGTAGATGTTTTAGAAGCCACAGTCTCTCAGGTCTCCTCAGCTCAGCATCATCTCACAAGTTTGATGATTGTACACTCAAACCAATCACGTCAAATTTAGAATGGCATGATAGGCTATAAGACTCGTATCTGAAATTAGATTAGGCGTTTTATGTGGTCTTCGAGAAAATAATCAAGAATTTTGAAGAGAAGGATTTTGTGAGGAAACTGTTGAAGTGGTTAGGCGATAAGAAGTTGGTGTCTAAAGTAGTTCGCAAAGTGGACTTTTAAATTGCAAGTGTAACCACGCGATAAAGTTGTTCTCGAGAAAGGGTAACCACGCGATAAAGTTGTTCTCGAGAAAGGTTGGACGAGTGAGGTTCTTTGTGGAATGAAGTTTGGTGAGAAGAGGTAATGAAAGTTTGGAGGAATTTCTTAAGTATGATTAACGGCCACGTGTGGAGTTCAAGCTAAGCATGATTAAGGACACTTCTTAAGTTTATAAGTGCTCCATTAAGAAGCAAGAGTTGATGACTGAGAAGAGTTTAAGCACGATTAAGCTGGTTTAAGAGCTATATAAATAAAGGACCTCAGTCATTTATTTTGGTAATTATTTCAAATGGAAAATCAAAGTGTTGAAGTGCTAGTGGTATTAGTTATGCGAGAAAAGGCTTGCGAAAAAAGGAAGGACTTTAGTTTATGAGTGTTTTTTTCTTCTAGAAAGTTTTATGAATAATTCTCTTAAAAGCTTTCAAATTAAAATCTTTATTATGATTTCCTTTTACTAATTTGAAAGATAAAATCAAATGAGAAGTGTTTCAAAAGAGACTTCTATGAGAAATTTATATGTTGTCAAACATGATTTATAATGTTAAAGATTGATTTGATGATTATGAATTCAATACTATGAATGGTTTTGAAACAATTAGTTGTTTTGTTGAGATGATGCTAACTTTTATGTGCAAATAAAGAGTCAAGGCCACCATGGGCTGTACGGGACTAACATGGTGATAAGAAGCTTGCTTTTACGTTGAGAGAAGCATATAAAGCTTAGCGCCCTAAGCAAGAAGGACAAATCTATATACTCTCAAATGATGAAGAACTCAGTAGTCTAAATGTAAAGTTACGTGACCTAGCATAAAGAGTGATTCAAAATCATTGGTGGAGGAAATGTTTGTTAACTAATGCGTGTATACTTGAGATGACTCATTTATGCGAAAAGATGTGTTATGCGAAATGATGTTTATGCGAAATAATATATTCTTATGATTTGATATATTATCTCGTTCTGTTAATTTGGTTTGCGAAATGATGTTTATGAAAAGGTATTACGAAAAGGATTTCATAAAACCACACCAATTAAGTCTTTTAGACTTATTCTTTAAAATTTATCTCCTAGGACTTGGGCGTTGAAGCCAAGAGGAGAGGGAAGTTTGGGCTTACCAGGCAAAGAGCTATCAGGCCTTTAGTTATAAGCTTAAGTGTATTGTTTGTATTTTGGTTAAGTATTGTATTTTTATATTCATGTACTAAACGCCTTGTTGGTAATAAAAGTTAAAGTTTGTTTTATCTTTTCCGCGTTAAATTCTTTATCGCCTAAAGTACTTTTGTTAACTTAAGTGTTTTGGCGATTAAGCTAAGTTAAGGAAGTTAAGACCAGTCTTTGGTGCTTAAGTGCGTCAAGGATGCTCAAGTCACATCGCTTTTCGTGAGACAAGAATGCAGGTCTGCGAGGCGGGGAGTGACATAGGCAGTTTACGAAACAAATGGAATATACGAATGTAGTCTTTATACAACGTGTACCTCAACCTATCATAGCCCCCGAGCTAATGATGCCATTCCCTCTCATTCATCCTGAACATCTGCCTCGTCGCGAGGTTGATCCTCACCAGGAGAATTAAATTTGGAGGTGATGTGTTTGAATTTGTGCATTATTTGCCTTATTTTTTTTCACTCTTTTGTCGTATGCTTATTCTAGTAGTTAATCAATTGCATAAAAGCCTTTATTTCTTCTTAATCATGCATTCTGCTTTTCTTGTTCCTTGTTTCATTGTTGGATTCTTTTTATGTTTTCTTTTGTACTCGCAGGGATAACTTTTATGATGAAGCTTATGCTAAGTTAGTCTACTTTGTATCTAGAGATGAAACGTTTTATTATCAAATTGAACTTTGTAAATATTTCTTGTAGTCTTTAGGCGAGCAAGTTTTACCTGAAATATCTTTTGTAAAATTTTCTTGAGTTCATCTTAAAATTCACTTTTTCGAAATGAGGACCTTGTGCGACTCTAAATTTGGGGTTGTGCGAGATCCAAGCTAAAGCATTCGAAAAATCAAGGAACCTTTCCTTCTCATGCATTTTATATTTACAAAAAATGGTGTCCTAATTCTTTCATTTGAAATTTAATTGAAATAAAAACTGCTATGTTGTTGCCTCTCACCAAAGTAAATTAGAAGCAAAGCTTCATAAAAAATTGAGAGCAAGTAAATAAATGGTGATAAGAGTGATAGTTGGGAGAGGAACGGACTTATAAAATACCTATGTTTTCCCACTAAACGCTCAACTCAAGTAAATAAATGAAGCTAATAAAAGGGTTACAAGAAAAAGAAAGGAACTAAGAGTTTTTGAAACAAATGCCATTTTGCAAAAAGAGAAAATAAGATTTTCTGGAAATGAACAAGGATATTTTGAGACTTAAGGTTGTCGCGTTTAGAATTTAGAAATATTTTCAAGTTTAAAGTAGTGAGGAAAAGAAGAAATGCTACAATACAATATAGAATATAAGTGCATTCTGATAAGTTTAGCAAGTTGCACAAGAGAAACCATATTTAAAATCCTGAGATGATGCTTGAGGACAAGTATTATTTGAAATTTGGAGGTGTGATGACTTGAAGAAATACAAGTTATTGTAGTCTTTTGTGTAAAATAATGAGGTCCAAACGCATGAGAATAGAAGAAAACAAAGAAAAAAGTAGGCAATTTAGCTAACTTGTGAATAACCTAACGTGAAAGGGCCTTATCCCTCGTGTTTCAGTGATCATAACGGAAGACTTATAGGCAAAAGATGTGAAGCTTGGTGATTTAATGTTTAGGCTAGAAGAAGCGGCCAACCAAGGTGTTCAGGAAAGAAGCTAGGTTGGCGTGAAAGTTGAAGAAGTACAAAGGACAGTGTGTGAAGCACCGTTGCAGTGTTTTAGAGCATTAAATGGTGTGTGGCCTCCTGTCAACATCCACTCTTGCTTATAAATAAAGCCCCTCACTTTAGATCAAATTGTGTGTAATTTTGGTCGGATAGCAAGCTCGAATATCGTCCAAACTCTCTTTCCTTGAGTTTTTAGGTGAGAGCAAGAAGCATAAGAGAGAGAGTTCTTCCACTCAATTTCCCCCTCAGTAATAAGAAAAAGTCAAAGCCAGGGAAGATGAGAAATCATACTTTGAGGCATAGTTCATACTTCTTCCTTCCATTTTTCTTATATTATTATATTGTATTGTATTGTATTATATATTTAATGACGGGAAGGCCTAAAGTTATGTTATTCAATACATTGCATTTTATATTTTATTCACTCGGATTCTTGTTTCTTCTCTCCTTTGTCATGTTTAATTAGCTTGAGATGATAAAATGTATTTCGATGAGTATAGGATCATGATGTTTGAATTTTGAGTTTTGCTGAGTTAAGTGTGAATGTCAAGACCATTGTTTATTTGAAAGAAGTTCAATGAACTTGACGGTAATCAACTGACAAATGAGACCACACAATTAACCACACGTTTAGCAAAAAGATTGCAATGATCTATTGTTATTTCTAAGTTCATCATTTACATATATTACAAAATGATAATGGATGTGGCGAAAGCATTGAGAGGTTGCCTGCCTTAATCAAGGAAAACCAAATTAGAATATCTTTAACATGATCAGACATAAATTATAACTTAACTTTGTGTACTTGAATCCAGAAAGGTAAGAGAGTATGGTAGAACGTTGAGAAGCATTTCACATAAATTCAAAGTTGAAGTATAATTTTATGTCATCTTAATTCTTTGAATGCAGTTTATCGCCTTAAGATAGTTAAACTATTCCTTCTTTGCTATGCCTATAATGAGCTCGAAATTGGTAGGATGAAAATATAATCTCTTGAGTTAGTATGAATCTTGTTGTTTCACGATTTTTCATTAAACACTACAAGAATTCTGGTCTTTAATGTCAGGTAGAAAAAATGAGAAATGGGCAATAATATCGTTTTTGAAAATACCGATGATTAATGTCGGTTTTAAGCCAACATTAATGAGAGAAGTTTAATGTCGGTTTAAAACTGACATTAATCATCCGCATTTTCAAAAACGAAATTATTACCCATTTTATTATTTAGTTTATTAGTTATTATTATTTTGTATTATTTTATTATTATTTTATAACTTATTTTTTATTTTATAAAAAATAAAATAACCTCTCTCTTACTTCACTCTTTCTTCATCCCCATCTTTCATGATTTCATTCATCCCCTTCCCTCTCAAAATTTCACACTACTTTTCCCTCTCAAAATTTCACACTAAAATTTCCCACGAGTCTTCCTTCTCTTCTCCACATGGAAAAGGAGGGAAACGAAAAGTCAAATGAAAAAAGAGGGGAAAGCTCATGTGCTTCTCTTAGTCTTCCACTCTATTTCTCTAAGTTCTCTCTTTCACCCACGACTTAAAACAAACTTTCATTGTCTCCATCAACCACACGCTATCGTATGTCGATCATAATGTCGCTCGCTCAGAGTAGCTGTCAATCGATTTCCTCACACATCCGTCTGTCGCCTTTAAACGTCACCGAGCTTCATATGGTGACGCTATCAAAGTCTAGATTTAGGTTTTCTTCATATGGTTACGATTTAGGTTTACTTCTTTTTAGAGTTTCAAACTCTAAAATCACCCATCTCTCTCGCCATTGATTACTTCGATGTTGCCGTCAACGACGCTTGTCCCTCCACCAACACGTTGCTGTTTGACGATCTCAATCTCATCGATCCTCTCCGCTTGACTATACTTCAGACCTTCATCTATGGCCAGTGATTCGATTTTTTTTTGTTGCAATGTGATTTTTAGGGCTTTTTGCTCTAGTTGTGTGATTTTGAAATTGTTGTTTGATTTCCTCTTCTCTCTTTGTAGTGATGTGGTACGATTATCTATTCAAGTACATCGTAACCGATGATACAGGTTTTGCTTTCACTATTTTTCTTCTGGGTTTGTTTTCTTCTGGTTTCTCTGTTCTCTTTTGTTGTCTTAATTTATTCTTCTAATAAACTTCTAGTGAATAT
>JBBPDI010000002.1:4967783-5001813 GCA_037974545.1 Cucumis variabilis
CCACTAAGTGTTAGTGGGATTATCCAACAAAATGTTGAATTTTTCCACTAACTTAGTCCAAGGGTAAAATGGTCAATTTCACTCCCCTCACTATAGATATATTTGTGTCCATTTGATAAAATCATGATTAGTAAGTTAATCCTTCACAGGTTGTTCATAACCTCAGCTGGGTCAGAATACCGTTTTACCCTCGAGACTACATTTTGCTCCTTAAGTCCCACTAATCCACTATTGAACAATTAGTTTAAGTTCCAACCTATAAACTTAATCCCTCTCAGGCCAACGAGAGGGTAGGGCCCCTTGTTCAAAATTTGGATTCAGTGCTTAATAGAACAACCTATCTAATAACCCAATGGGTAAAAGTGAAGTCCGTCTTGCACCCTATGTCCTTAGCTATCCACCCGATGTTACCCCTAAAATAGGAGACTTATTGCACCATTAGCTGCCCTCACCTATGCAGATCTAAGGATAATCCCGCGTGAACAGAAGTTCATAGTTAGCTCAAGATTAAGATTAAGTTACATGGATATCTATAAATGAAAATAGTCGGTTTTAAAGTCAATGATGTTATAACCTAAAAATGACTATTTCTATGGTTCCAGTCTTATGTAAATTGTTTACATAGGATGCCCCCACTTCCATGTCGCTACATGAACGATTTAGGATCACATCGTTTGTACTAACTACAAAATAGGTCGCATCAATAGTATCTCCTGAATAAGGCCCCCAACCTTATCCATATACTATAGACCATTTAGGCTATGACTAAAACTTGATCCACTTTTATGTCTGTACATAAAGTTCAAGTCTACATAATAGCCTCAGAACATTTAGTTTATTGGCTTTCAGATTATAGTATCAATAAGACGATTTTATTTAATAAAAAATTATTAAGTCCAAACCAACAACCAAATATTCAGACATTTGATGTAAGAGTTCCCAAAGACTGAGAAGTCAACCATGAAAATTTCAACTAATCTCTCTAGAAACACTAAAAATATTGCCATCATTCAGCTTTGAAATGTCCTTAGCATGTTGCACAACCCAAAGGGCATGTGATGAAAAGCAAACGTGTCGTACGGACAAGTAAAAGTTGTCTTGTGCTGGTCTTTTTGTCCAATTGTTATTTGGTTATATCTAGAAAATAGTAATAATTATTGCCTGTAAGTCGATCTAATATTTGGTCAATGAAGAGCAATGGAAAGTGGTTCTTTGTCGCTGCATTTAGCTTGCAGTAGTCAATGTAGATCCATCACCTCGTTAATGTTCTTATTGGAATTAATTCATTTTCCTCATTAGTGACAGGAGTCATCCCACCTTTCTTGGTTACACATTGGACTGAACTAACCCATTTGCAATCGAGGATTGGATAGATTACCCTTGCACCTAACCACATGATGATTTCTTTCTTTACAATCTCTTTCATTGCAGGGTTTAATCACTTTTAATATTGAATGAAATTAGTGTACCCCTCTTTCAGCCTAATTTTATACATGCAATATGATGGGCTTAATCCTTGAATGTTTGCCAGGGTCCATTTATCGCCTTTTTGTGGCATTTCAGCATTTTCAGTATTGTCTTCTCATCTTCGAATTCAAGTGTGCGAAGATAATGATGGCATAATGTCATTCTTCCCCAGATATGCATACTTCAGGTGGTGTGGCAATGACTTGAGCTCTAATTCTGGTGGCTCTTCCATTGATGGCTTTATTTTTTTGTCCCCTTTAGTTTGCAGATCCAAAGGTACAAACTTTCTCGCCTTAAACATGATATACAATTCTTTTAGAACACCTTCAAGGAACTCAACATCAAATTCTTTAGAGCTGATAGCTCAATAATGACTTTTTCCTTAAAATAATCTCAACTAAGGGATTCAATTTGGCTATAGTTCTCAACATCGTCGGGGAACTTCATTGTGTCAAAACATTAAATGTGACTTCTTGGTTTTTAACTCGCATTATCAACTCTTCTTGGTGGACACAATTAGGGTTTGATCTGTAGACAAGAGTGGTCGCCCTAAGATAATGGGTATTATCCGATCAGCCTCATAATCCAAGGTCATGAAGTCTGTGGGGATTATGAACTTGTCCACCTTGACTAACACGTCTTTAACTTTTCCCTCCAGACGCGCAATGGATCTGTTTGCCAAGTATAGTGCTACTATAGTTTGTTTTGACTTTCCTATTCCCAATTTCTTGAAAACAAATAGTGGCATCAGGTTAATACTTGCTCCAAGATCACATAGTGCACGAACAAGATCTATATCACTTGTAAAGCAGGGCACCGTGAAGCTTCCAGGGTTTGTAGTCTTATCTAGAACCCTATTCATGAAGACTTTGCTTGTTGCCTGCGTTAGAGCTATAGTCTCATATTCATTCAACCTTTGCTTCTTGGCAAGTATGTCTTTTAGAAATTTGACATAAGAAAGCATTTGCTACAACGCATCAATAAACGAGATGTTGATATGAAACTACTTCAGTACATTCTAAAACTTGCTAATTGATGCTCATCATCTTTCTTATTTAGGCAACCAGGAAAGGGATAAGGAGTCAACTGATTAGAAAATGACGCCTACTGTGACGTTTCCCTGTGTTCTGCATCACACTTGAAAGTCTTCATTTTCTTGTTTTTCTAAACGTCATTTTTTACAAGGAAGAAGAATCATCGATTCAATAAATGACAAAGGGAGAAGAAGTAGTACTTGTTAGGTGTTCATTCAACCTTTGCTTCTTGGCAAGTATGTCTTTCAAAAATTTTACATGTGAAAGCATTTGCTCTAATGCATTAATAAACGAGATGTTGATATAAAACTACTTCAGTACATTCCAAAACCTGCAAAATTGATTCTCATCGTCTTTCTTCTTTAGGTGACCAGGAAATGGAGGGGTCAATTGATTAGAAAATGATGTTTGCTTTGACGTTTCCTTGTGTTTTTCATTACACCTGAAAGTCTTCAATTTCTTGTTTTTCTAAACATCATTTCTTGCAAGAAAGAAGAATCATCGATTAATGAAATGACAAAGGGAGAAGAAGCAATACTTGTTAGGTGTTCATTCATGGTTTTAGGCCTAGAACTAGAAGGTTTGCATTCTGGGTGTGGCTTGTTGATGGTCAAGTTGCTTCTGCTACGCAGTGACACGCTTGACATTATTCATTTTCGAACCCGCCCACCCAATGAGGCATTTTTGTGCTATTGGGGAGAGAAACCCTTAATCTTCCAGAGATATTGCTAGCTAGCTGTCTCATTTGTATCTTCAAATTTTTTATGGTCGTGGCTTGGCTTTGCAGAAGGGTATCATTCTTCTACATATAATTTTTAAGGAAGTTCTTCGTAGATGATGATGAAGAAGAAGAGGCACCATGAAATTGTTGTTATTAAGGTAGTTAATGATGCAATCTATTGATAACTTGTAGAAATACAAGAGATTGTGTCCTTTTAGGTAAAACAATAAAGTTAAAACGCAAAAAAAAGGACAAAAACGGTAGCTTTTAGTGAAAATTTATAATGTTACGAGAATACACCTAACATAGGTCATCACTCCTGATTAACTATACTTTCAAGTATTTTTCATGCAGAAGGGAAAAAAAGAAGTGAAGGAAATCACAAAATGAATCGCGTGCAAGAACTCAACAATAAGGAGTTGTATGGGAGTCGTAGTTGGAACTGATGTGACAAGAAACAACTACTAGTTGCGCTTTGCAGAGGATAAAAGTAGTGTGCAGTAAAGCATTAAATTCTTGTAGCCCAAAACATGCCTATAAATACCTCCATCTCCACTATGAATAAGAATCAGAGGGGACCTCCCCTGAGGAGGTCGATGAAAGGACAAATCTTAGAGTCTTTCACCATCTGTAGTAGTAATTCTTCCTCCACCTCTTCTTTGGTCAATGTCTAAGTGATTGGTTAGAAAGAGATTTGAGAGGGATAAGCTCACCCTCCATTCCCCTGACTTGTAAAAGAGCCATGGAATGCATGGCAATGCATTTTGTGGCTCGACACATTTCTTTACTTTTCATTTTTGTATTTTGTAATGTATTGTATGAATATTTTTATCTTTATGATGGCAAGGGCTAATTATCAATATATTGCATGTTTTATCCATAATCTCTCTTCCATTTTCTTATTGTTAATCTTGTTGAAGTGTTTTAAGTAGTTTAAGTGTATGTTAAGTGCTTGATAAGGATTTTTTAATTATAAGACTCATCGTGTTTAGCCTTAGCTTAACTAAATCACTTGGCCAGTGTTCATCGCCAACTACTCGAGAGAGTCAATAGCAAGAACATCGTTAAACACGCATAAAAGGGAGTTGAGAAACAAACTCCAGGCATTTTGCCTTCAATCATTTATGTTTCGAAAAGAGAACAAGTGTCGTATTTAGGTGCCGAGAGGTTTCTCGCCTTAAATAGAAAGACTATATGAAGCTTATAAGTAAGGAAATCTAGATATATATCGATTTATCTACCTTTACCACTTGTGTCCCAAAAGGAGAACAAGTGTGATGTTTAGGCACTGAGAGGTTGCTTGCCTTAAATAGAAGATGGTTAAGTGGTCTATATCTCATCAAGAACATAGTGTATGGCTTAGATTACCTAGAATACAGAAAAATTCTTTCACATTCTCAATACAAGTTAGTTCGTATTCCATAATCATCTCATTCCATTCCCCTTTACAGAATCCTCTGTGTAAATAATTACATTAGTATAGCTTTATACTTAAACTATATAAAATTATACCACCTGAAATTAAAAGTAGACGTATCATTCTACAAGTTATTATAGCTTTTATGTAAAATAATGAAGCCTTATCGCATAAGATTAGAAGAAAACATAAGAAAAAGTAAAGGATTTGATTAGCTTATGTATCACATATTACAAAATAATTTTATCCCTATTTTATCATGTTTCATATGTCTTATTGTAGGATATTAGGCAAAAAGAAGTAAAGCTTGTGAGAGAACATCATGCGAGGAGACGTGTTCAACCAACAAGGTGACGAGCGAACAAGCTAGACGATTTGATGCACCAGTAAACAAATTTGGTCGCGCGAATGTAAAAAATAAAAAAAGAACAAAAGGACATATGAGCGACGCTGATGCAACTTTAATAAGAAGCATCAATGAGGCGTGTAATGTCCTATCAACATCACTCCCCGCTGATAAATAAATGCCTCTACTTTATAACAAGGTGTGCGAAATTAGATCGGAAAGCAAGCTCATTCTATCTTTCATTCTTTTTGTCTTGAGTTTTAGGTGAAAGCTTAGAACAAAAAGAGAGAGAGTTATTCCCTTACCATTTTTCCCTCAGCAAACAAAAATAAGAGCCAAAGAGTATGAAAAATTGATAACTTGTAGAAATACAAATTATTATGGTCTTTTAGGTGGAATAACGAGACCAAAACACATGGTAAGTGTGCCAAAAGGTGCAGTTTATGTTGTAAATACATAATTACTTTGAAATATATTTTACATAAGCTTTATGCCTTATTTACTTCATTTTTAGTGTCTAAACACAAGATTATTAACAAAAGAATAAGGCGAGAGATAAGGAGAGAAATCAAATCATCACGTGAGAAGAGGTTTGCTAGAAGATAAAAGTGCTAGTTGAAGTGATGTAACTTGACGAAAAGGACAACTTTTGGTGTTGACATGGTCAGAATGATAGATTTCTTACCGAAATATGCCTATATAAGAAGCTTTATCATCATCGAGAAAATAAGGCCTTTATAGGTCATAAAGGCCAGAAGTCTACATTGACCGACCATCTCTAGAGAGTCAATGGCAAGGATTAGCCTTATCACCATCTGTAAAGTTCATCTCATCTTGGTCGGTTAGTCTATATAGTGAAAACTTGTCGTTTGAGTGAAAAGGATGCCATACTCATCTCCCCCTAACTTGTTATGTCTTTTCTCTTAATTCCATTTTATATTTTCTTTACATTGTATGAGTTCATATTGTATAGTGCCTGAGGCCTTTATTCTTTAATACAATGTATATTTAAACACTTTTCAATTTATCCATCTATGTATTGTTCATCTATCTTTGTGTTATTTGTAATTTAGTTTTATAATTCTCTCTTCACGTGTTAGCTGAGCTATTTTTATCACTTGACCAGTGTATGTCACAAACTGTATTTTCTCACCTTAGCGAGATGACTTCCATCATTTGTATCTCAAAAGGCATACAAGTGTGGACAATATACATAGAGAGGTTGTCATGCTTAAATGCGAAGCTCTATAAGTAGTATAAGTAAATACTTCTAGATATACCTTGCTTAACTAGACTTAGTCATTTGGACCTCGAAAGCAAACCAAGTGTGTGGCGTTCAATGACTCTAAGAGGGGCATGCCTTAATCACAAACTAGTCTAGCGAGTTATATAATATTGAGGTAGTCGTATAGCTTATTTGCCTGATAACCTCAGACCTTCCTTCATCCTTCTTGCAACACAAGTTAGTGCACATCCCTTTTATACCTCCTTCTTTCTATCAATAACCTCATTAAGTAACCTTTACAACATCTCTAGGATACTTATGTAGTTATGATTCTTTTAACTCATTTTTTATAACGCCTAGTTAAAGAGTAGACCTTAGAACTAAGTTTTGATATCAATTTCCTGTGTTCGATCGTAGTTCATCCAACAAAACCTATTGTTTTGTTACATTTGGACAAACAATAGAAAAACTTGCACAACGTGGACTTGGAAATAGGTGGTAGGGACATTGGGAGTATTTTGCATGCAATGATCATGTCAACTCACTTTATGTAGATAATATGTCAACTCACTTTATGTAGATAATGTCAGGAATCATTTTGCATGTAATGATTTGTATTTAATGACACGTCATCACACCACAAACATACAAACTACAGCCAAGTCATACAATTTTGGTCTGTCTAGATAAGTCTATGTGTCTTGATTATAGACAAGTTTTTTAGAATATTGTTTCCAAAGGCAACACAACTTATTCTACAGTGAGTCCCATGAAATACAATCCCAATTTCAAAACAACCACATTCACAACCAATACAACTTTAGGTTATGGTTTCATGAACACTGAAATAGATAAGCAGAAATCATACTCTGAGGCTTGATAAATTTCTTTGTATACCACTTTTTAGTTTCCTTGTATTAATTTGTAAAATGTACTACATGACCAAAAGGCTTAAAGTTATATTTATGATCTTAATGCATTTCTTCCATCACTCTCCCATCTCTTTGTTGATATTTGCTTTCAATCTATTTAATTTAGTTTTTTAATGCAATGTGTTATTAATATTATAAAATTTGAATGTATATCTTATAAGTTTTGTTTAGCTAAACGCACGGATGTCAAAGCATTATTTATTCAAGAGAAAAGACAATTGCATTGATAGCAATCACCTTGACAAGTGAGAGCATGTATTTAACTAAATGAGGGATGAAGAGATTTTAGTAATACACTCTCATCGTTGTATTTATCCTTTGCATAAGTTGCATAAATGTTAAGTGTGCGACGAAAGTACCAAAAGGCTACTCACCTTAAATTAGGATAAATTACTTGTAATGCATACAAACTGATTAGATACAAATCATAGCTTAACTTTAAGTATTTGGATCTTGAGAGGCGAGTAAGTACGGCAAAGACTCTAAAAGGATGCTCACCTTAATTATGAAGTTAATAAATGCTTTACATCACCTCGAACTACTAATACACGATACATTGCAATTAGTTAATTAAATATTCCTTCATGCCTTACTTGTAATTTGAGTCCACTTTTCATTACATCCCATTGCCATGATCACCTTGCACCACCAATTGCACCTTAGATGCCAGTTGAGTTGCATCATTAGTCTATTATTATGTTGCTTAGGTGTTTCATCGTGTCTTTCACCACGATCACTCTATCTTCCTTGTTGTTAACTCATTCCTCCCTAACCAAAGTTAGGGTGGTTCCTCCAACTAGGGTTGTATGTATTAGAGTATAGGTTGTGCCTTACAAACGTGATAGTTTTTATATTTTGTGTGCATGCGTTGATATTATGAGGATTGCCACATCCAACACATCCTATATCCTCCACATGCTTTACCACCTGAGTCGAATTGCCTGCGACATTAGCTTGTGACAATGTCATTAATTGCAGTAAGTTATTCATGGCAGTCATTTGGTTCTACAGTGCCACTACTGCATCCTTGTTAAAGCCATTTTTATTTCTTTCTCTCCTTCCTAGATGAGAGCTGAAGTAATTGTCATCTCATTCTTGGCTGTTGTTAGCCATTGCATCTAGCATAGTTTTTATCTGGTTCTACGAGCTTTTTAACATTCTACACACAAACACAACATTAGCAATTTGTTGTGTTGCTTTGTTCAGCTTGACATAGCAGACCTTTATCAATATGCATTCAAGGATGCCATGATGAGGGCATATCAATCTCTTATACCTACTCCACGCACATCATGCAGGTTCTCTTTATCTGTTTTTCGAAAGTTCATGATATCCTTCTGCTTTCTAGCATTCTCGTGAGTGGGAAGAACTTTTTCATAATTTTTCAACCAACTGTTCTCATATCCTCACCTCCCCAACTTTCAAAAAGTTAGCCCATTGCTTCACCTCATCCATCAGAGTTAATGGGAAGAAGGTAAAGTGAAGCTCCTCTTGAGATATGCTTAGAATGTGAAATGAAGTGCATATAGAGCAGAAACTCTTTATATGCTTGCATGGATCTTCACTTGGGTATCAATCAAATTGGCCAGCATTCTAGATCATCTATAACATAATCGATTTAATCTCAAATCACACATTCTGGCCAAATACAGGATATGTTATCCCAGGGTTGAAGTCGTGTAGGTTTGGTGAAGCATAAGCCCTAATGGGTCTATTTAGGTCATGGGCTATTAGGGTAGGGTTTCTTTTTTGTTCAGGGACAGCGTTGTTGAGAAGGATTTCATTATTGTTAGCCATTCTATTTGTTTGTTGTCTCCTATGGCTTACTTGTCTTCTATTTTGCCAAAAAGTTTGTTCAATTTAAGAATCAAGTATGAATTTTGGTTGCTCACCTCTACTCATAAACTTGTTCATGTGCTCTTCAGTTAAAAAATGAAATTCAGTTGAAGTTGAACTTTTTGCAAGAGATTAGTACACTGATTAAATCCATAGTAAAATTAGATAATTCTCCAGCAACGACACCAAAAGCTTATTTGCTTTAATTCGTGAATGCATTCTAATTAGGTTCTAAGTATATAACTAGAATAGGCGTCTAGGCTAGGATCTTGTGATAAAAGGTCTTTAATCCTATCTATGTGTTGCTAACTACAAAGATTCATCATTTACATACAAGTTTTCCTCTCTGTTGTCCAAATGTAAGTGAAAGGAGATGTTTTCATGGGTAAGTCAAGATCGAATTGAGGGAACTTGTGATCCTAAGGGACTAATCATGTAGTGTTTATATAGTATAATTTAATAAACAAAATGATCTATTTTATATATTTACACTATATGCAATGAAGGAGCAAGATGGACGTGGGATTGAGAAATTATGAAGTGTAAACTCGTCTATATTGGCAATGATGGTCAGGAATATCTAAATAATTAAGTGTAAAATAATGGCAACATATGTTTTGAGGCGATACAAAGTATTTGTTAACTGTTGATTTAAGGTAAGCAACTTCTCGATGCTTTTGCCAGACTTGCTTGTCTTTCGAGATCCAAATACTTGAAGTTAAAAGATAATTTATATTTGATAATTTTGAATCAATTATAAGCAACCCATCATATATTAACCTCTCAGTGTCATATCATCGCCCACACTCACATTCCCATCACCAAAGGGCACCAACAGGTTACTTTCCTTAATATAGAATGAGTTGCATATAATTGGTTTAGAAGGATGAGATATAAATCATCTCTTAATAAATTTAAGTATTTGGATCCCGGAAGGCAAATAAGTATGGTGAAAGCACTAAGAGGTGCTCACTTGAAATATGAAGTTAATAAATGGTTTGCGACTAGACCAGGCAACTAAGATAGGGCCCATGTGATAAAAAGGGTTGACACCTACTTAAGTGTTGCAATGTTTAAAGGTATATCGTGTATGTAAAAGTTTTTCTATCTCTTGGCCAACTATAAGCGAAAAGAGAGGCTTCCTGGATAAGTCGGGGGTTGAACACAGGAAATTAATGCACTTAAGCATATAACATGCGATTTCACTTCATGTGGTTTCTATACAATATAAATTATGAACAATATTATCTATCATACGTATAATTATGCGCATTGGAGAAACAAGATGGAAGTGGATGTAAGGGTTATGTGTTTGTTCTATTATGTTATGTGTTATGTGTGTGTAACTTTGGTTCATAGTTATATCACGTAAGCTCTAAGTGGTTGACTTAGTAGTTGATTAGGTTAGGATTATGCGATAAAAGGTGCTTCTTATCTGTGTGTTGCTGCTTTGCAAATAATAAACATGTGATACAAGTTTTCTTATTGTTTACCCATTTTAGATGCTCACTATGTATCTCTTCATCATGTAATTACTAAGTCCTCATTGAGTACAAGTTTTTCTATTACTTGCCCAAGTATAAGTGAAGCAATAGGTTTCTTGGGTAATCCAGGATCGAACACAGAGAATTGATATCAAAGCTTAGTTCTAGGGTTTTCTCTTCATTTGAGTTGTATAAAAGAATTATCGATACAATGTGGTAAAGTGTAAGTTTAAACTATATCTACTTATGTACACTAGAGAATCTGTAATAGAGGACTAGGATAAAGGTGAGATGGAAGTGTGAACTGACTTGTACTAAACAAAGAGGGAAGGAAGTTTTCATGCTATTAATGGATTAAGTTATGGGATAGCCTTGATGTGATACAACTCAGTTAACTCGCTTATGATTAAGGCGAGCATCTCTCGGGGTATTGAATGTGATAATTTGTAGAAATACATGTTATTGTAGATTTTTATGTAAAATAATGAAGTCTAAATACATAAGAATAGAAGAAAATAAAGGAAAAAGTAGGCGATTTGGCTAACTTATGAATAACATAACATGAAAGAGCCTTATCCCTATTTTATTGCGTTTTAGTGCTCTTATCACAGGATTTCAACATCTACATGTAAGAGGACACGTTCAACTAAAGCGTTTAACAAAGAAGCAAGCTAGGCGTTTAGAGCACTAGCAAACAAAATTAGTTGGCTCAAAAGTCTGAAAAAGACAAAAAGACAATCTGTACAGCACGATGCAACTTTTCAGAAGCATTAATGGTGCGTGGTCTCCTATCAACATCAACTCTCGCTTATAAATGAAGCCTCTCACTTTAAAATAATGTGTGCATATTTTGGCTGGAGAGCAAGCTCTAACATCGTCCATCCTTCATTTTCATGAGTTTCTAGGTGAGAGCTCATAACAAGAGAGAGAGAGAGAGAGTTTTACCCCTTCATATTCCCCCTCCATCTTTCTCCTTATCAATAGGCAAAAATTAGAGCCAAAGAATCTGAGAAATCAAACTCTAGCGCATTATTCCTTCTTCTATCTTCCATTTTGTGTTTATATTGTATTGTGTTGTAATATATACTCCATGACAGAAAGGCCTAAAGTTATTTTATTCAATACATTGCACTTTTTCTTTCATTCTTCCATTTTCTTGTTTCTTGCCTTCTTTGATCTATTTAATTAGCATGCTAACAATAAAATGTGTTTTAATGCTTCAAGAATCATGATGTTTATATTTAAGCTCTGCTGAGTTAATTGTGGATGTCAAGAATATTGTATATTCGAGAGAAGAATCTGGTTTTCATTGTAATCATCTGACAAGTGAGAACACACATCTAACTACGCAATTGGCGAGAAGATTGTAGTAAGGCAGTTTTATCATCAAATTTATCCTTCACACACATTACAGAAATGATAGTGTGTATGGGGAAAGCACCGAGAGATGCCCACCATAATTAAGCAGAAACAACTTAGAATGCTCATAAAATGATTAGATATAAATAATAGTTTAACTTTGTGTATTTGGATCCCAAAAGGCGAGCAAGTATAGTGAAGGGGTCGAGAGGCAGCTCGCCCAAATTTAGAGTTAAAGTATATTTTGTATCACCTTGAATCATTAAGAAAAGTTTATTTTGTTTAGATAATTAGACTATTCCTTCAACGTCATGCCAATAGTGAGTTCATTATTCATTTTCTCTCATTTTGTCATGTCATCTTGTATCACCAAAGCACCGTAGTGTAAATAGTAGGATATAAAATATATTGTTCATATGGCATACTGTATAGATTATACCGCAAGATTTGCACACTAGGATAAAGTAAGAGCTTAAATTTCATGTGTTCGATCCTAGACTTACCAAAAAATCTCTCTTCACTTACACTTGGACGATAGAGAGGAAAACTTGCACGAAAATGTTTATCTTTAGCGATTTATCAATGCATGAATATGAGTGCACCTTGTAACACATAATCCTATTTAGTCGCTTAATAGTCAATTAATTAGCACCGTTCATGTCAAATCTACGATCATATTGCATGAGCATAATAGAATACATACATAGACAAGCACTTTGGCATCGTTGTTGGGAAATTTAATGTTTTTCCTATTTAAACTTAATTGTGCTCTAAAATTGTGTAGAAGTTCTATTCCAGCTTAATCACGTACTTTAGCCAAAAAGTACATGAACAGGTTTATGAGTGATGGTGAGTAGTCTGTATTCTGACTTAACCTTGAAGTCGAATGCACCTTTTGGAGAAACTGTAGAGAAAGGCAGAGGTTAAATCGAGCAAACAACATGGAGAATCAGAACAACCAAATCAACCTTACCAACTAGAACGCCTCTGAATAAAATCCTACTTACTTGACCAATGACTTGGATTGCCCTATTAGATCATACGGATCGCTAAACTTATTTAATTTCAATCCTTCCATTGTCAAACATTTGATGAGAATGCTAGATTCGAGATCAAACATGTCATGCTCTAAATAATTCAAAATGTTGGATAGTTGGGAGGACACCCACACGAGGATCCTCATGATCACATCATAAACTTCTACTCTATCTACACCTCGTTTAACATGTCTGAAATCTCATGAGTCAAGCTACGTTTCACATTATTCCCATTCACGCTACACGAAGAGGTAAAAAGATGGGCAAACTCTCTATAATAAGGAGAGGTCTCAACGCAGGATGACTTGATTAAGAAATTTATGAAGAAGTTCTTTCCACCCTTCGAGAATGTAAGAAGAATGCAGGATCTGATGACCTTCCAGAAATAAGATAGAGAGAATCTGATAGACGCATGGAGACGCTTTAAGAGGATGGTGAAATGATGCCCATACCACGACATTCCTAAGTGTGTTATTATGGAACAGTTCTATTTTAGGTTAAGTGAAGATACATAGTAGACTGTTGACGCTGTGTTTATAGATGAGATGTTAAGAAGTACGTATAGCCAAATCAAACTACATTGGATGCTATGGCCAGCAATTGTCAGGAGTAAAGAGATGATGGCTTCGGATTGCAACAAGAAAATCGAGGGACGAAAGGAAACAAAGAGTTTATAGAAGATGGAATGGATAGAACACGATGGTGGATCTATAAGGACAAGTCATCGAGATGAACAAGCTCCTACAATCAATAGCATTATCACAAGCTAATGTCCTAAGGACATCTGTACAAACAGTACAATAGGTGGCTAACATCGGATACGTGGGATGTGGAGTCCCACAACATTGACGCATGCACATTAAATACTGAGATTGTTACCTACATAAAAAATGACCCTTACTCAAATACCTATAATGCAAGATGGAGAAACCATCCATATTTTAGTTAGAGGGTCAAGAGAAAAAAACTCAACAATGATAGGGTGGCTAAGGCAACTATAGAGGCAAAGCATATGACTATAGCCGAAGATAGTATAATGAAAGGACACATCATTCAACTCAATACCACTAAAACAACAACAATCCTACTTCTTCTTTTTCTTTCCAATTAATGGAATGTCGTATTCGTGAGTACATATAGAGGAATGATCCCCTTCTGCAAAGCCAAGCCTCATCCGTTAAGAATCTCAGTATTTAATAGGGCAGTTGGCCAGCGACTTCTCCAGAAAACCTAAAGGATCACTCCTGAGCAATATAGAAATGCTTAATCAGGTAGAAGGATCCAATACAGAGAAGTGTCAAGTTGTGACACTTAAAAGCAGTAGCAATTTAACCATTCGCAAACCAAAATCCAAACATAAAAACCCTGAGTAATAATTCCCATCCTTTGAATTTCTCTTTCACTAATTATACTTCTTTCTTGCAGAATAATAACGTGTCAAACAAGGAAGTGGAGAGCACGAGGCAAGAAGAACAACGAGGTGAGACGTCTAATCAAGCAACGGCTCTAATCTATTATTGCCTTCTTCATTTCCTTGTTGTCTAAAGAAGAAAAGCGACGACCAACAATGTTCTAAGTTTTTGGAAGTTTTGAAGCAGTTGCACATTAACATCTTGTTTTGTTGATGTGTTAGAGCAAATGCCTTCTTATGTCAAGTTCATGAAAGATATTTTGGCAAAGAAGAGAAGGATGAATGATTGTGAAACTGTACCTCTAATACCGGCAACAAATGATGTCTTTAGAAATGGGGTACCCGAGAAGATGATAGATCCTAGAAGCTTCATGGTATCTTGCTCAATTGGCGGAATGGAACTAGATCGTGCTCTATGCGATCTTAGAGCGAGCATTAATTTGATGCCTCTTTCTATATTCAAGAGGTTGGAGATAGGGGCGGTGCAAGCAACACATATGAGGCTCCAGTTTGCTGACAGATTCATTGTCAAACTTGATAACAAGATTAAAGACACTTTGGTAAAGGTGGACAATTTTTTATTTTCACAAACTTCATCATTTTGAACTACAAAGCTGACCGAGAGGTTTCTATCATCTTGGGGCGACCATTCCTGTCAACTGGTTGTGCCTTAATTAATGTCAACCAAGAGGAACTTACAATGCATTTCAATAACGAAGAAATCAAGTTTAATGTTAGGAATGCAATGAAGTTCCCTATTAATGAAGAGAGATGCGGTGCAATAGAGTCCCTAGGTTGGGACTATCGAGAGGAAAAAGCCTATTCTGAATTGTTCAACCCTGAAGAAAATGACCTGAGTATGAACTCAAAGAAGTCAATGTCGAGTCTGGTGCAAGGAAGTTTGACCCTTTGGATCCACAAACCAAAGGCAAGAAGAAGACCAAGCCGTTAGTGGAAGAACCACCGGAACTAGAACTCAAGCCACTACCTAAATATTTAAGATATGCATATTTGGGGAAGAATGACACGTTGCTCGTCATCATCTCTGCCCACTTGAATCTGAAAAAAAGAATAGGCGTTATTGAAAATGCTAAAACACTACAATAAGGCAATATGATGGACCCTAGCGAACTTTTAAGGAATAAGCTCATCCTCTTGCATGCATAAAATTAGGTAGGAAGAGGGTCACGAGGACACCATTCAGTTTCAGAGGAGATTAAACCCCATGATGAAAGAGGTTGTAAAGAAAGAAAATTATCAAATGGCTTGACCCAGGGGTGATATATTCAATCATAGATAATGAATGGGTGAACCCAGTACAATGCACTTCTAAGAAAGGCAAGATGATTGTCGTCAAGAATGAGAATAATGAACCGATCCTAATGAGAACAGTCACAAGATGGAGGATTTGTATGGACTATCGCAAGCTGAATTCGACAACTAAGAAAGACCACTTCTCCCTGCTTTTCATTGACCAGATGTTGGTTTGGTTTGAGGAAAAGAATATTATTATTTTCTGGATGGTTATTCTAGTTATAACTAGATCATAATTGCATCTGAAGATCAACACAAGACAATGTTCACTTGTCCTTGTGGCATATTTACATTTCATCGGATATCTTTTGGCTTCTGTAATGCGCTAGGGACATTTTATAGGTACTTGACGGCTATCTTTTCAGACTTCCAGGAGAGATCAGTAGAGATTTTCATGGATGACTTCTTTGTATTCCAGGACTCCTTCAAAGAATGTCTAAGCGGTTTAGAAGACTTTTCCCTGCCTTTCATTGATCAGATGTTGGACCGACTTGTAGGAAAAAAATATCACTATTTTCTAGATGGTTATTCTAGTTATAACCAGATCACAATTGCATCTGAAAACCAGCACAGTACAATGTTAACTTGTCCTTATGGCACATTTGCATTTCACTAGATGCCTTTTGGCTTGTGCAATGCACTAGGGGCATTTCAGAGGTGCATGATAGCTATCTTCTCAGACTTTCTAGAGAGATTAGTAGAGATTTTCATGGATGACTTCTCTGTATTTGAAGACTCCTTTGAAGAATGTATGGGCAGTTTAGAAGAGGTTTTAGAGAAATGTGAAGCGACATATCTCATTTTGAACTGGGAGAAATGTCACTCCATGGTCAGAGAGGTAATTGTGCTTGGGCATAAGATCTCCAGTGCAAGATTAGAAGTGGACCCCGCGAAGATTGATGTGGTAAGCAAATCGCCATCACCTTCAACCTTTGAGGAGCTTTTTGGGACATGCAAGATTGTACAGAACATTTATCAAAGAATTCTTCCAAATCCTCAAGCCTCTCAGTGACCTGTTATGTACAGATCAACCTTATAACTTGATGAAAAATGCAACCAAGCATTTCAGACCTTGAAAAACACATTAACCTCAGTGTCTATCCTCATTACGCCATATTGGTCACAAGCCTTTGGATTAATGTGTGACACAAGTGATGTGATGGTAGGGGCTATGTTGGGTGAAAACAAAAATAAAGTAATCAATCCCATCTACTATGCGAGCACGACTCTCAACGAAGCTCTAGAGAATTACACTACCACTAAGAAGGAGTTACTCACATTAGTTTTTGCAATTGAAAAGTTCAAAAGTTACATTGTTGGCATCAAAGTTACGATACACTGATCATTCTGTGATCAGTTATTTAATGGCCAAGAAAGATGACAAACCATGGTTAATCAGATGGATGTTATTGCTCCAAGAATTTAATTTTGAGATTATAAACTACAAGGGTATTGAGAACCAGGTGGCAGATCACTTATCGCATCTTAGCAATGAAAAGTTTCGATGCGAGAAGAGAGAAATTGAAGATGGATTTCCTGATGAGCAACTCTTCCGTGTGGAAGTAAAATAACTTTGATATGCTGACATAGTGGCTAAACTGTTATCGAAATACAATATAACCCATAAAGTTGTCACCGCCTACCACCCTCAGACAAATGGTCAGGCGAAAGTTTCCAATAGAGAAATCAAGAAAATATTGGAGAAAGTGGTAAATTCATCCATCCTACAAGGACTAGGTGGATCACCTGGATTTCGCATTATGGGCATCCCATACCTCATAAAAGATGCCTATTGCAATGTCTTTGTATGCATTAGTCTTTAGGAAGACCTTCCATTTACTACTGGAGTTAGAACACAAGGCACTATGGGGTGCAAAAAGTTGAATTTTGACTATCAAGTGCAGGAGAGGCCAAGTTACTACAACTGAATGAGCTTCAAGAATGACATTCCCAAGCCTATGAGCACGCCAAGATTTATAAAGAGAAGGCAAAGACGTGGGATGGTAGTTGCATCCATAGACGCAAATTATAGGTCAAACAAAAGGTTTACTTTTCAATTTGCATTTACATCTGTTTTTGGGCAAGCTTCGTTCGCGATGGTCAAGACCATTTTTAGTCAAGCAAATCTTCCCACATGGTACTGTGGAGATCACCTCGCTAGACGATACCAACACGTTTAAGGTAAATGGTCAAACACTCAAGGCGTACCTTAAAGATGAAGAAAGTGTTAACTTTTCAATGAATTTAATGTAAAACGCCTTCATAAGAATTACCTTTAAACACATTGATGCATTTGTATTGTAACACATTTTGAATTTTATATGCAAGATGAATCATTTTTTAGCATCTTTATTGCTTTACTTTTTTTTATCATTGTTATTATATTATTTATTTGTTTTCTCGCATTTTTACTGCTTTCATTTATTGCTTTCCTTCATTGCTTTCTTTACCGATTTCTAGCTTAACTTAGTTTAGCTTAGTCTAGATGATTTTGTGCCTATGGGGAATGTGGAAAGAGTATTACACAAGATAATGGTAAAGTAAAACTGTGCGGCAAGTAAGTAGGCAACTAGGTATTAAAGTTCTCTCGCCCAAAATTTAAACTGCTTAGGAAAACGTGTGTCGTGTGAGGTACAAAAAGTTATCATTGTCATTTCAATGGTCACTTTGGTTTTTGAAATGATGCATCGAATGTGTGTCAGGTGCATTAATTGCACTAAACTTTGAAATGATGACCACTTTGGTTGTAAATATGGAAGCCAAAACCCTTCAATCCTTTTACCAAAACTCTTGAGCCTATACATACAAATCTCTCTCCCAAGCCTGAAGCTTGCTCTTTAAAAATCCATCATCTTTTCGAGATCTTCATCATCTTCCCTGCAAGCTACCATTGTTGATCAACAAAGACAATCACAAACTCCCTTTCATTCAAAGTTGTCTCATAATAAGACGGTTCGCCCAAACACTCACCGACCATAAGATCATAATTGTCAAGACAACATGAACGCAATACTCAGAGAACTAGAACTAAGTCTTCATCCCACTTATACTCCGTTAGACCTAATTCGGAGCAAGCTCAAAGACCATGGTGAATACCAAAGAATCCATTCTTGAAGCAGAGGAATGGTTCAGGCAAGAAGAAAGCATCTACCATGGGTTAACTGACTTAAAGCCCGGGGTGAACACAATATGGATTGATAATGATCAGCCAAGTTATAAACGTGTTATGCATGGTGTTTCTAAAGTAATCCTAGAAGTCAGTGAGTCAAGTGATGCAAGTGAGATCGAAGTGCCAGCCCAATATTCTAGCTAAGTGTTGAAGTTTATCGAAGAGTTAGGAAAGGGAGAAAAGAAGAAAGTAAATAAGGAAAAGCAAAAAGAAGAAGAAAAAAGAAAGGAGGAGAGGGTCGTGCAAGAAGAAAGGATCAAACAAGAAGAGGAAAGAATTAGGTTAGACAAAGAGAGGAAAAGAAGGGACCACGTGAGCAAAACGCGCATGATGGAGGAAAGAAGGCAAAAAGAAGAGGAGGCGAGAAAGAACAAAAGCAAAGGTTGTGAGGAAGACGATCATCTCCACCAGACATTTAAAGAGAAGAAAAAGAATGTTGAGTCTCTGATGGAGACAAGAACTAAGTTGGTAGAAATCCAAACTGCCAAACAAAAGAAGGAGGAACTCGCGGGCCTAAGCAGGCAAGTAGAAAGTGTGGCGGCAAGAAATAAGGCTGCCAAGAATCTAGAAGTTGCCCATTTGGAGGTTGTGGCGAAAGATTTTGAAGAGGAGATTGAGGGGATGAGTCCTCTTAAGCCAAAGTTAAGGCCAGAAGAAGCGAACTCATTAACTTCTTACAACCAAAGAAGGGCAAGAGTAAAGCAAGGATGTCCAGACCTGAGGATGTCCAAGCGAGTAAGCTTCTGAGCGCCTAAGAGCTAGACAAACTTATCAAGATAGAAAAGGGTTCTACCCATTTACTAGTCATTACCAGACTTCTTGAACGGGCCAACCAAGGCACTCAAATGGGAAAAGTTCTTTAGAGGAGAAGAGAAGGTTAGGCTGGATGTTGTAAATATGTTTTATCCGATGAAATACCATCCAGAGGAATCATTTAAAATGGTAAAACGCGAGAAGGTTCCATTTACCGTATAAGAGATCAATGAATTGTATGGTCTCTCCAACAACCTGAATAACTACCCTGGCCAAAGGAACATCACCAAACATACTAATGGTGATTTTAGCAGAGTACTAAAGTCAATCACCTGGCTAAGCGCAAAATAGGAAGAAACTTCAAATAGAAAGCTGTAACTTCACTCGCATCAATTGACAACAGTAGCTTTGGCTATTCTTTATCAAGAAGATGATAATTCCCACCTGACATGACAACACGGTGCCATTCGAATATGCCTTGCTTATCTACTGTATCATGAAGAACCAGGCATTTAACTTAGGATTCATAATGAATGAGGCTCTCCATTGTTGAATGAGGAACCCCAAAGGCGTCAAACCATTCCCAACCACTGTGAAGAAGTTATGTCTCAAGTACCTTCCCACCCTCACGAAATATTCTCAAATAGAAATGGGTGAGAGGTGTAACCAGGTGAAGCTCACCATGTAAGAATCCTCCATTAAAACAAGGAGGAGGAACGCAGCCAGAAGATACAAAAACAAAGGAGACATGGACCTGAGAATGATGAAGTTGACTAGTCTCCACCTCCACTACCTCTGAAACACAAGGAATCAACCTCAAGGGTAGAGGTTGATTTGAATACGGACACCCAACCTAATGTGACTCATTGCATGAAAAGAGAATAAAGCTCAAGGCTAAAAGGATCTTAGTAGAGAACTCTTCTACTCACTCCGACCTCTTAGATGCCACTCCACCTCTACCTCCACCTCACGTAGAAAACACTGTCTCCTCCACCAACCAAAATACCTCCAATATCTCTTATCTCTCCAAGCCAGGGAAATCCTTGCTTGCCTTTCTCCATCAAGATCAACCCCATTCTTTTACCTACCCTACCTATCTCACCATCCCTATCTCATAACCATCCTCTCCCTTCTCCCAAAATCCAAACTCCTTAAAACTCTTCATTCCCAGCTATGCACATTCTAACCCGTCAATCATCAATATAGACCCAGAGCGTCCTTATTTGAACGTATCAGTAGTCAATCTTTTAGAAGGAGACACTACGATAGAAAATATGATAGATGACGCAATGCTGCTTAACACTGCGACAAATGATGAAACGTTGCAGGACCTTAAAACCCATTTATGACCCACTCTTTAAAGACATACCTATCAGAGAAGATGCAACAAGACAAGTTTAGCAAGAATAGCTCAACCTGAAGTTGAAGGCCATGAATAGAACGAAGAGGATCCGATAGCTACTGCTGATCTTACTGAATCTGACAGCTTCTTTGTGATATCTGTGTTCTTCTTAAGACCTCACCAACATTATGGTGGGATAATGTTTCCGTTATATCTTTGGCTCATAATCTAATTTTTCATGCTTGAACCAAACACATTGAGATTGATTACCCCTTTGTTTGGGAAAAAGTTCTTCGCAAAGACATCTCCATTTGTTACATCTCTTCTAATAATCAACTTGTTGATATACTCACAAAGTCATTCATATCTCCAACATTCCTTCATCTTTGAGACAAACTACTGTCTCAACCTAAGTCATCAATTTGAGGTAGGATATTAGGAGATATTTTAAGATCCACAATCTTCTCCAAATATTTAGCCATTTATTGTAAATTGATTAAATTGATTCCATTGTTAATTTTACCATACTCACTCATTTGTAATTTGTATAAATGTACCACTTATCAATGAGAAGAAATATATACTTAATTATTTCAAACTCTTTCATGGTATCAGAGTTCCTAAAAACTAATTCTGCATACCTCACACATCTTCAATGGCCACCTCCAGCTCCCACAAATCTGATTCTACCAATTCTATTTTTGAATCATGACCAAATGCATATGTTCCTAACTCTACACTCTTCCTACTATCCAACATTTGTAATCTCGTGCCTCTTCGTCTGGACTCCACCAACTATGTTCTCTAAAAATACCAAGTCTCTTTCCTCCTCCAAGCTCATTCCCTCTTTGGCTATATTGATGATTTCCTTCTCTATCCTTAAAAAAATCTACCATCACCAACAGATGGAACCATTCGTGAAATTAATTTTGAGCATTTCCAATGGCTTTCTCATGATTAAGCCCTCATTACCTTAATAAACACCACTTTTTCATCCTCAGCCCTCACCCATCTTGTTCGCTCAACTTAGGAACTGTGACTTTCACTAGAAAAACGTTACTCTTCCAATACCAGTGCCAATATCCTTGATTTCAAATATGCACTCTGTACCATCAAGAAAACCCCTTCTGAAACCATTGAGCAATATAATTCTCAAATTAAAGCCTTTGTTGACAAACACATCGTCGATCTATCTCTCTTAAAGATGAAGAAATCCTAGCCCACACTTTAAATGGTCTTCCCTCTCCCTTCAATGCTTTTCGTACGTCCATTTGCACTCACAGCAGTGCTATCTCTCTCAAAGAACTCCACACTCTACTCATCTTAGAAGAATGCACCATAACCAAGATTAACACCGTTGAAATTCCCACCGTCATGGTAGCCATGACAATTTTTCACTCATCTTAACCTAACGGTAGTCGTGGGTGAGGAAGACGAAATGGAAATGTTAATTAGAACCCTAATTTTTAATTCCCAAATTAATTTAATTTTTGCAGGTCATCTTTATGATCAAGTCGTCAGCTAATGAATCATGTGAAGGATAAAATTTTTCCTGACCCAGTTTTAACTCCTCTCGGTCTAATACTTATTCCAGCCCATTTCGTCCATTTAATCCTCATCAACATAGGCTCATTGGACCTACTCCCACACATGGGTCTGCCTTTGGATTTGAAACTATTTCTGAGTTAGTTGGATGCATATTCTGCCAAATATGTCAGAAACAAGGACATGGAACTCTTGATTGCTACAATCACATGAATTACTCTTATCAAAGCGGACATCCACCCTCTCAATTAGCGACAATGGCAGGAAACTCTATAAATTCTCAATCTTTTACTGAAAATACTAATAATTTTTTGTAATCTAACAATGGATGTAAGGTTCATATGACAAATGAGTTGGCAAATCTCAACTTATCCAACAATTATAATGGTGAGAAAACTGTTACAGTAGGAAATGGTCAATCTTTAAATATTCAAAATATTGACAGTGGTAAACTCTCAACTCCCTCTCATACCTTTAATCTTTCCAAAATACTCCATGCTCCTCAACCTGCTACGAATCTCTTATCTGTTTATAAATTTTGTCTTGACAATAACTGTAATTTTATTTTTTATATTGTCTGGTTCCTCATTTAGGATAAAGTCACTGGCCGAACTCTCTATATTAGTGAAAGCATTAATGATCTCTATCCTATTCCAGTACTTCTACTATATCCACATCTACCATGCCTTCCAAATCTTTTAATTTTCTTACAAAACAAGAGGATTCATCATTATGACATTTTTGTTTGGATCATCCTGCTCCAAAAATTCTTAGTTCTATTTTATCTCACATTGATCTATCTATGTCTTCTTCTATTTATACTTGCAATTGCATTAGTTGTTTAAAAGCAAAAATGACAAAATTACCTTTTCCTGTGTCTTTATCAACTTCTTTTACACCTCTTTAACTTGTTCATAGTGATGCATGGGGACCCTCTCCAATAATTTCTTCTAATGAAAATCGATATTATGTTAGTTTTATTGACAATTTTAGCAAATTTACTTGGCTTTTTCCAATTTCTTACAAATTTGATGTTCCATCTATTATTAAAAAAATTGTTGCCCTTATTGAAATTCAAATATCTCAAAAAAAAATTAAAAAAAATAGGTTAGATGGTGGTGGTGAATTTTGCAACACCGCCTTACAATCCTTTTTTTTTATTTCAAAGGTATTTCTCACCAAAAATCATGGCTTTATACTCCTGAACAAAACGACGTAGCTGAATGAACATCACATAGCTGAAACTACAATGTCTCTAATATTTCATTCCTCTATTCCTCTTGAATTTTGGCCTTACGTTTTCTCAATTATAGTTTTTCTTATTAATCGCATGTCCTCTTTATCGCTTAAAATGTAATCACCATTTGAAATGATTTTTGGTTTTACTCCTGATTTGCATCATTTAAAAGGTTTTGGTTGTGCATGTTATCCCCTGCTCAAGCCTTACACCAAACACAAACGTGAACCCAAAGCAACACAACAAGTATGTTTAGGCTATCCTCACAATTTCAAAGGTTATATTTGTTACAATCCTTTAACCAAATAAACCATAGTTTCACAATGCTTGTGTGAGTTTGGACTTAATAATTTCGTCTGTGTATAACGCAATTGCAATATGTCACTAAGTTAGGTCATTACGTGTAATGCGCTCACCATAACTCTTTGTATAGCATGCGTTAATTCTAGGTGATGAGTTATGGGTCATGATCATAGCATGTAAGACGCTCACTATGTGCCTCCTAATCGCATGATGCACTCATTGAGTACAAGCTTTCCTACAGCTTGCCCAAGTGCAAGCGAAACAACAAGTTTACCTAAGTGATATAGGGTCGAACATAAAGAATTATTTACATACATTAGTTCTAGGGTTCACTTATCATTTAGGCGTTATGACAATTAAGTTGAAAGAATGCAAAGAGAATTAAAATTAATTGCTTACACCTACAGACTCATGCACAAAGAATAATATGTGGTAGGCTGGAAGATTGAACGAATTAACTTGTATGCGAGAAAAAGGAGAAGGAAGGTCTACACATTATTAGGTGATTAAGTAGTATGAGAGTCTTGATGTGATATAACTGCATAATCAACATATGATTAAGGCGACCTTCTCTCGAAGTGTTTAGACACCACACTTGCTCACCTTTCGAGATGCAACTGACTATGCTTGATTAAGAGAACTATATCTAGATGACTTGACTTATAATACTAATAGGACTTCTCATTGAAGAATGGAAACCTCTCGGTGCCTAATGTCGCACTTGTTCACCTTTCAAGATACAAATGTTGGAAGTTGCCTCGCTAAGGTGAAGTTCGTTGTCAAACTCCTCCTTATGCACATTAGTCATTTCCTTGCTACTTACCCTCTCGGATAGTTGGTGATTGACACTAGCCATGTGATGAATATAACTCAACTAATGTGACAAGGTTTATAAGCTAAACTTCTTATCAAGAACTTATCACAACTCTAACTACTAATAACACATTGATAGGTGAGAAGTCAAGAAACTATGGATTGACAAGGTGCAAACATGCAATATATATATATATAAAGAATATAGGCCTTTGGCCAATGTACAATATGAACATCACATATATTACAATGAAAAAATACTACAAGTTAAAGAGGAAAACGGAGGAATGATTCTTCTCTTGCTTGAACTCTCTACTTCAAATAGCCTATTATAATGGTCCATTCAGACCTCCCATGGTCTTGGTTGAAGGAGATGGCTTTATATAGGCAACATTTGGAAAGAAAACTTCTAATCTTCTGAAATTGTCAGTACCCTTAATTAAAAAGTGTCTGTTGCACGTCATATCAGCTTCAACCACTGCTCTTTGTCTTCTAATGACCTTTCCTTGCCTGATAACGTTGTTCCTCGCCTGGAAATGTTAATCGCCAGATGAGTTCTCTATCATGTAGTTCTTGCGCGAGATGTTTCCTGCAGTTCAGTAGTTTTTTTCTCTGTTCATTATCTTGCGTTCAAACATTAAAATCACGTTAAACAGGCATAATATCTATGTAAAGTGTATTTCTAAATACTTATGCATTTACACCACAAGTTATGTATTCTGATCATCTTCTTATGCGTTTTAACCACATTATTCTAATAAGAAAAGCTATAATAACAAATATTTATACACGTTATCAGACAACGTGTTATCTTTCATAAAACAATCTTTCCCAACGCAAATTCTACCACCTCTTCTCTATCTCAATCCCTACCCAATTTTGATCCAAGCATACTACTCAGCTTACTAAACATTCCATAGTATACACCCTCAAATTCTATCTTCATCCTCAATATCCAATCCCCTTCTCTTCACCCTCTCGCTGTTGGCATTACTTGCTCATCTTTTATGGATACTAATGCCACTTGTTGGTCTTGAAATGTTTCATCTATAGTCAATACAAGGAATGGGATAAATGATGTTGCAACCAACTTACCTATTCCAGCTTCTCCTCAAAACACTCATGTTATTCAAACTCCAGCAAAATCAGGTATTTTTAAGCCCAAGGCCTTCCATATCACAACTACTCTTTAACTCCTACACATCATACACAGAAGCCTCCAAATATCCTAAATCACGAACTGCGATGTGTGAGGAATTCAATACACTTCAAGCACAAGCTACTTGGTCCTTAGTTCCTTGACTTTCATCTATGAATGTTATTGGTTGTAAATGGAACAAAATATAATCTTAATGGCTATGTTGCTTGCCACGAAGCACAACTAGTTGTTAAAGGTTATTATCAGGTACAACGTTTTGATTTTAATGAAACTTTTAGTCCTTTTGTTAAGAAACCCACCATACATCATTCTTGCTCTTGTTTCTCAATACAATTGGTCTTTAACCTAGTTAGATGTCAAAAATCCTTTTCTTCATGGTATTGTCTAGGAAACAGTGTACATGTCTCAACCTACTGGCTTTCAGGATAAAACATGCCCAAATCACGTGTCTCATACACAAGAGTATCTATGGTCTTAAACTAGCCTCTTGCGCTTGGTTTGAACGTTTTATGTCTTATTTATTTAGTCTTGGTTTTGTAGCTTCTACTGCTAATCGCTTATTATTCATTCGATAAGTCCGATCTTTTCTCACTTACTTTTGTATGTAGATGACATCATTGTCACTGGTCCTAACTCTTCATACATATCCCTTTTCACAAACCAATTTTAAATTCCAAATATCCGACCTTGGTCCTTTAAAGTACTTTGTTGGTCTCGAAATTCGTTCCTCCACTGATGGCATATTTGTTAACCAGGCCAAATATCTCAATGACCTTCTTCACACATTAGGAATGACCTTTGCAAAATCTAGTACCACATTCATGTTTACTTCTCTTGATCTTTATACCACTGCACCATCATTTAATGGTCCATTCCTCTATCGCAACTAGTCGGTTCTTTGCAATATCTTACATTCACTCATCTTGATATTGCATTCTTTGTAAATTGTGTCAGTCAATTCATGCACAAACCAATTATCATTCACTTCTCGGCAATCAAAAGCATCCTTAGACATCTACATGGTACTCCAAGCCTTGGCATAAAATTTCACAAAGGTTCATTCTCTCTACAAACCTTTTGTGACTTTGATTGGACAGGTGATACTTCTTATCAACGTTCCACCTCTGGATTCATCGCCTTTCCCAGTTCTAATCCAAGACGTGGTCATCTAAAAAAATAACCTACAGTCTTCCATTCCTCCTTAGAAGCCGAGTATCGTTCACTTGCCACTACTACTGTTGATCTTTACTGGATCCGACAGCTTCTTTGTGATCTCTGTGTTCCTCTTAAGACCTCACCAACATTATAGTGTGATAACGTTTTTGCTATATCTCTGGCTCATAATCTAGTTTTTCATGCTCGAACCAAACACATTGAGAACGATTACCACTTTATTTGAGAAAAAGTTCTTCGCAAAGACATATCCATTCATTACATCTCTTCCAACAATCAACTTGTCGATATACTCACAAAGTCACTTCTATCTCCAACATTCCTTCATCTTTGAGACAAACTACTAACTCAAACTAAGTCATCAGTTTGAGGGAGGATATTAGGAAATATTTTAAGATCCACAATCTTCTCCAAATATTTAGGCATTTATTGTAAATTGATTAAATTGATTCCATTATTAATTTTTAAATTGATTCCATTATTAATTTTACCATACTCATTCATTTGTAATTTGTATAAATGTACCACTTATCAATGAGAAGAAATATATACAGAATTATTTCAAACTCTTTCACCTTTCATCCTTTTCTGACATTCACGCCAACCCTTTTTTTCTCCTAACGATGTAGATCGCCTAGCGTCATTTCTCTTATTGTCTAGTTGTCGCATGTCTCTTCGCTTGACGTTTGTCGCTCGGCTACTCTTCACTCTCACTTAAAAAATTCTTACATTAAGATTTAAAATCATGATAAATAGGCATAATACTCTTTTCACACTTATTATGCGTAATCATCTTATTTTATCTATTTTGTTATGCATTTTCTTCCTTTTTCTTACGTTGAGATTATTCTACCTAAAAGCCCATAATAACTTGTATTTCTACAAGTTACTACTAATCAAGCCTACTTTTAAAGATTTTTTGATTAGAAAGCAAGAAAGAAAAAAGACCCAAGATCAATTAGGAATGCAAAATTATACAAAGAATTTCATTGAATTAAATACACCAAATTTATGTAAGAGTTACCTTAGCCTATCATGTAAATTAAAGATGCAAAAGAGATTTGATGGAGAAAAGTGAACATTCTTGAATCAAATTGGAGAGAATTTTATTAAGTTTAGAGAGTTTTAACTTTTGCCTACAAACTAAATAATGATCAAGTGATCCAATTAATAAAATGAAATTGGGGATTTAAAGGCTCTAATGACAGTTAATTGAGTAAAGGTGCATGGAGACACATACCTCAATTCGCGTAAAAAAACCTCAGACCGTTACGTCATATTATTCTACTTCTTTACGATTTATTTTTATCCTCTTCATATTTTTAATTTGTTCATATTATTACTTCTTCTTCTTCATATTTTCACTTCTTCTTGTTTTCGATTTCTTTATTTCCTCTTCCATAATTTCTTCCTTCTTCTTCATCTCTCATCTTCTTTTTTTCTTCTTGATGTAAGATCTAAACAATAATGGTACAGGATCTAAATGATCGTCCACCAATATCTAAACGATCAGTTATCTATCTCAGATAGACAAAGATAAATCAGAATCACTAATAGATTGTTTAGATTTGGTACAAAGTCGTTTAGATTGGATACAAGATTATTTGACTAGGTACAAGGGTACAAGATTGTTTAGGATGAGTATAAGGGTACAAGATCGTTTAGACTAGGTACAATGGTACAAGATCGTTTAGACTTAGTACAAGTGTATAAAATCATTTAGACTGGGTACAAAATCATTTTTTTACGGGTGTGTGATCAATTAATCGTAGGGTATTTTTATTATTTCACGTTTTGTGCTTTTTCTTTTTTCAAAATTATTCTCTACAATGTAAATATTTTGGCACTTTGTTCTATTTATGAAAAAATCACTTTTAAAATTTTGTTTTTATTTCTAAAACTTCGCTAATATTCAATTCTTGCACTTAAAAATAGGCTCATTCTAATTTGAGAGAAAATAAATTTATTTTTAAAAACAAAAAACGAAACCGATACTAGTATGTTTTAATTTTTTAGGTTTTGACTTTAATTTTAATTTAGTATCTAAATTTCAAAATGTTACCATTTTTTACTTAGAATTAGTTCTTTTTTTAATTCAAAATTTGATAAGTAAATTTTAAGATTTAAATCTATCATTAATGTATATTAATTAATAAAAAATTGTCAAAATAAAAAATTTGACAAAATATTTACACTTTATAGAAAAGTCAAATGTAATGAATTTTGTCTTTTAGTGGTTTTGTTCTATTAAGGGTAAGTAGTTTATCAAAAAAAATTGAAAAAAAAAAACCTTAGTTGAAAAGAATTGCAATTCATTGAACTATGGGGCATTTTTAAAAATAGCATAATAAATTAAAATATTTACAAGCTATAGCAAAATTTTGGATTCTATCACTGATAATCTTCTATCACTATAGTATATCAATTACTATCAATGATAAAATTTGCAATAGGTTGTAAATATTTTGTAAAATCTACTATTTTTAAAAATTTCCCTTCAAATATTCAATTATTACTATTAAATTTAAATTTAAATTCATAATTAATTGGTAAAAGACACAAAATCAGTATTTAGGAAAATAACCCAAACAAATATAATGGTAAAATTGGAAACTTAGGAAAATGGGTAATTTGGATAAATATGGTAATTTTAAAAAAATTGGGAAAAATGTGGATTTAAAACTATTTAGGTAGATGAGGTTATTTTTTCTGTTTTTATTAAGTGCGTCACTTCAAAAGACGCACTCCACCCACTTTTTTTTTCTCTTTTAATTTTACACTCAATTCATCACAACTTTTTTCTCTTGGGTGTATTCTGTTTTTTTTTTCTCTCTCCTACATTCTATCCTCATTAGCAAAATCCCCTAAATTTAGTATCTAAATCTCCAAAATAAGGCATTCATCATATTTTCTTTTCTCTCTCGTGCATTCTACTTTTTTTTCTCCTACCTTTTTTAGAGGGTAGGAGTGTTTTTATGATAATTTTATTTTGAGAAAATAAAAATATCACTTTTTAATATTTTATTATAAATTATTTCAATAAGGTTACAAAATCATTGTAATTAAACTCTAATCCTAACTTCAAACTTTGTTGGTGGAGATAACAATTTCATAATTTAAGGGTTATTGCAAAACCTCCATTGTTTAGGGATCCTTAGGATAGATTTATTTTATCGTATATAATTGCAACAACTTTTGTAATTCAGTCAATTTTGGTTTAAATAATGCAGCAAATCTTATTCTTTGGATCTTTCTACATTTTTCAATTTCTAAATTAGCTCATTAAAATTTCAAAATTAGAATATGGTGTATTTTTATAGTTCAAGTACCTAACATTTCTTCATTTTTATTTTATTAGGGGAAGTTATTATTTAGAGTTCTTTCGTCTTCACAATTGAAAGATTTATTATACTCTATTAATGAATTTAATGTTCAAATCAAGTTTATTACAAAAAAAATGTATTAAATCAAAATGCTCAGTGTTTGCTTATGTAATGCACAGACCAAATAAAACTTTCTTTTGGGTTTTAAATGGTCACTTCTTTTTGGATACATGGTTAAATGCATACATATTTATTTTTGGGTTTCTTTAATTTATCCTTATTTTATTATTTCATAATTGTTCCCACGAGATTTCCAGAGAAATTTAATTCGTGGCGATGAACTAGTGTTGATGTTGATTTGATGTGATGTAGTTCGATCTCTATAATTTGATCCTCTGATTCTCTCTCGATTGAATGCTTATGTTTGATTTAAGGAAGCGGAGTACATGATGTTCTTGAAGTTAGAGTCTTGGAAGAAACTTGTATCGTTAAAGAAGCTTCAATCTTCGAGGACGATTGACTTTAAGAGTTAGGGAGTCTTCTAGTTCTTGGGAGAATTCTCTCTAGGCCTTCTGTAGTAAAAAAAATTTCACCCATTACAAATGAGGAGAACTCCTCTATTTATAGAGTTCTCTGGTGGGCTTGAGTTTGGTTGGTCCATGGATCAGACTCGTGGGCTTAACCACGTGGATTTGAGTTATATTTAGTCTTTGGGCTTAATTAAGCTTTATTTTTTTGGGCTTAATTAAACTTAGCCTACATAAATAATATTTAACTGAACTAAAATAATTAACTTGATCCAATGGTTAGGATGAAAACAGGTGACGTTATCAGAATTGGCCAATTTATGTTTTTAATTTTTAATCTGGAACACGTGTCAATTTTAATTAGTCTCAAATTTAATTATTTGTACTTTTCATCATTCATTTAATAAATGATGTGGCAATTTGTGATTGATCTCAAAATTTCTTATTCAACAAATGTCCCCTTTTTGAGATTTACGCACATATATGGATGAATGAATCTCAAAAAAGATAAATTTGAAGTCAAAATACGAGCCCTTTTCTTTCTTTCTTTCTTTTTTTTTGAAAAGCTCGATTCAACATATCAAATTAATCAAACCATGAATTTAGTACATTAGTTTGATATAAATTTAAAATTAGGGTTGGAATATGGCCAAACCTTAATTAATTTGAGAAAAGTTCAAGGTTTTATCCACGATTTAATTCGATTTGAAGATAAAAATTTTAATTTGACTTTTTTAAAAATAAATAAATAAATAAATTTAGGGACATTACCAAAAATTTAATTTAAAATAAGGATAAGGTTTTTTATCATACCTTCACTTGTCTTGAGGATGCACAAGAATTTAGAATGGCCCATTTTAATTTGAGGTAAAATGAGGCTCTCTATCTTGAGATAAAGTTAGATTTATGGCTTCGATTTAAATTTGAGATAAAAAGGAGACCATGCATGCAAGTTAATTTGATTTGAATTTTGAATAACTAAAATTTTAATTATAAAATTGTGAATAATTATAATATATATATATATATATATATATATATTATTTTTAAAATAAAGAAATATTTAAATATTTTAAATAGGCTCAAATTAACAAAAATTCAAGATTTAGTCCCAAAAAATGAAATAATGACAATAAGATAAGATAACTGGATTATCTTTTCTTTAAAAAAAATCATTCTTATTCCTAAAAGGAATATGGTTTTTTTTTAAAAAAAAAAAATGATTAAATATCATTCATAATCCTTTTAGGAATTGGATTTGTTGGGTCTATAAATAGACTCACACCTTAATCATTTATTCCACATCCAACAATAGAAAGGTATATAAATCTTTTCTTCTCCCTTTCTCCCTTTCTCTTTTCCTTTTTTTTTTTTGTTTTCTAGTTTTAAATATATATATACTTTTATTTTTCAAGGTTATTAACTGTTAGATTGTACAAATTGTGAGAAGACTCTCTCAAAGGTTAAGGTCCCTCTCTTTTTATTATTATCAATGTTTTTCTTTCTTTTCTCCTTTTTTTTTTAAAGTTATTTCTTTAAAGGTGATGGGTAAGCATCTTGGTTTGGTTCTCGATATCCTGATTTCTTGGGTTTGTACATGATAGACGATGCAACTCTATCATAGCGCTCCTCTGCTGCTGTGATTTCTTGGGTTTGTACATGATAGACGATCCAACTCTATCATGGCACCCCCATATTGCTGTGACTTCTTGGGTTTGTACATGATAGAAGATGCAACTCTATCATGGCACCCACTGCTTCTTGGATCTTTTTAGGTTTGTAAATGATAGACGATGCAACTCTATCATGGCGTTCACTGCTTCTTGGAGCTTCTTGGGTTTATAAATGATAGACGATGCAACTCTATCATGGTGCCCACTGCTGCTTGGAGCTTCTTAGGTTTGTACATGATAGATGATGTAACTCTATCATGCCGTCTACTGCTGCTGCAGCTTCTTGGGTTTGTACATGATAGACGATGCAACTCTATCATGGCGCCCACTGCTGCTGCAGCTTCTTGGGTTTCTACATGATAGATGATGCAACTTTATCATGGCGCCCACTGCTGCTGCAGCTTCTTGGGTTTGTACATGATAGATGATGCAACTTTATCATGGCGCCCACTGTTGCTGCAGCTTCTTGGGTTTATACATGATGGACGTTGCAACTCTATCATGGCGTCCATTGCTTCTTGGAGCTTCTTGGGTTTGTATATGATATACGATGCAACTCTATCATGGTGCTCACCGCTTCTTGGAGCTTCTTGGGTTTGTACATGATAGACGATGCAACTCTATCATGGCGCCCACTGCTCTATCTTTTGGGCAGCTTGAATTTCATGATACTTGTTTTTTTTTCTATATTTTCTTTTTTGAAACCAAGGTGTCCGCACTAACTCTCTTCTGGTGATTTTTTTGTAGAATAATGGTTTACTTTACAGAACGATTCGTGAATGGAAATAAACATCTTGTAATACTTTTTGACAAAAATCAACCAAGAGAAAATGGACTTAGTCTTCTTGTGGAGAAATCATGGACTGACCCTTTTGCAGATCATTGGCCACATTTAGACAATAGTTCGATTCTTTCCAAATTATATGTGGAGATACCTTTGTCTGAGGGGAAGAACGTATTGGTTTTGCAATCCTTCCTTCATGATGAGGCTCCTACTTCTGAAAGAGTTCTCCCTCTCGGGCATCGTCTGATTAAAGGTCAAACACGTAAGGGCGCGTAACTAAAGTCCCTGGAGAATTTTGTTTTACTGATTGCTATTGGGAGTGGCTAGAGTTTGTGGTTGGTCGAAATTCACAACTTCTCTGCAATGCTCATTTATTTGATGCCGTAATGGCTTCTTTGTACACCTATGATCCTAATAGCGATGTGGTTCGAGCATTTTGTGAAGCTTGGTGTCCTTCGACTAATACTCTTCATACCATGGCAGGCGAGTTATCCATTTCTCTGTGGGACCTGTGGTCATTTGAAGGCCTTCCAATTAAAGGGAAGTTCTACGAGGAAATCATCCCTTCTTATAAAGAGTTAACCTCTTCACGAGATAAGACAAAAGATCTTCTAACGACATGTCAATATCTTTTTCAGGCATATTA
>JBBPDI010000002.1:5001913-5022244 GCA_037974545.1 Cucumis variabilis
TTGAGTTAAGAATATCTCTTCATAATCTCCAAGGTAGTTCTCACTACAACAATTATACCATTTTGTTGTTTTATGTTCATATTTACTCAATTTTGCATTGGCTAATTTGTGCAATTTTTTCGTACATATGAAATGGAATGGATATTTGAACAATGAAGCTGATTTGTACATTTTTTTTCCATCATTGATTTTTTAACAAAATGTTGTTGATTTATAATGGATGGTGATAAGTGTAACGGACATACTTGTCCAGGGTGTGTTTACCTATGGCCGTATGCTCCGAATACTCCCAATTTGTCTTGTCTTTATGTTTTGTACATAGTTTAGTTAGCTGCTTTCAATTTTAAGTCGATGTGCTTGGAAGTGACGTTTCGGCATTTTCATATGCAAGCCTGGCAGAAATGAAAATGTTCAGAATGTACTATAGGGGAGTCATACCTGTTGAATCTCCGCCCAAGTCTTGTCGCACTCTTTGCAATCTATGCTTTCTTATTGCAATTGACAGTCTTCAATGCTTGTTTTAACTACGATTTCAATGAATTATTTCTTCTCTCACGTTTTCTAAAATATTTTTTCTAAAAAACGCAAGGGAAGGTTGAATCGTACGCTGAGTTTGTCCAGTGATTTCAGATTTTGATCGGCTGATTTGTTGTTTGGATCGAACAAGTGTCGCACAATTGCTTGTCCTGAGGTTGAAAAGTTACGATTGTGACAAGTGGTATCAGAGACAAATTGACGATTTGAGATAGAAAGATGTCAATGTCGGTGGCGAAACAGTCTGGCAAGACCCATAATGAGCGGCTTGTTGGACTTGAGGAGCAGATGCTCTACATGGTGGAAGTTCCTGACTTCCTCCAGTTTCTGGAAAAGCGAGTTGATGAAATTGCCAAGAAAGCTAATGGCATTGATGCAGTGTCGGTCGACTGAATGAATTGTCGATACAAGAGTTGATGGCTAGAGTAGACACTCTAGAAACCTGAATCGTCAGAACGAAAAATGTCACCTACGAGCGTGGGACAGTTCGTCAGGCTCTACTGCCCAGATTGAAGAACGAGTTATTGAGCTTGATAACTCACACAAAAGCATGTTAGAGATAATCAACTGCATGACAGAGGACTTTCGAGTTACCCTCGATGTCGTGAGGAATGAACTCGCAGAGGTGAACACGAAGGTGAACCTTACTATACGAGCATTAGCAAACCAGGCTCCAGCTGGAGAAGCCACCCCTGTTGGCAGGATAAAGATCCTGGAACCTAAGCCCTTCTGTGGGGCGAGGGATGCGAAAGCCTTAAAAAACTTCATTTTCGATGTGGAGTAGTATTTCAAGGCCACAAATACAGTTACGGAGGAGACAAAAGTGACATTGGCGACCATGCATCTATCTGAAGATGCAAAGTTATGATGGAGGTCCCGGTATGTTGACATCTAAGAGGGGTATTGCACAATTTGACACGTGGGACGCTCTGAAGAGAGAACTTTGCTCATAATTTTCCCTGAGAATGTCGAAATTCTAGCTCGGTAGAAATTATAGGTGTTGAGACACACTGACAACGTTCGGGATTACGTGAAACAGTGTGAGGGGCACGCCTAGGCCATGTGGGATTCTATGCGCACGTAGACAAAGACATCATGCACAATGCACGATGCATGACAAATGGAGTACGTGACCAGTCTGCACGTAGCGTGCAACGTGTCAGAGCTTACAAGGTTAGCATGTGGCCAAGCCTCTAAGCTTGCTCGCATGCGTTTAGCTTACCACCCATACCTTGCGCACCAGCCAACCCACATGACATTTTTGGACATTTTTTATTGTTTTAGCAATTTTTGCTTCGAGTTTAGATATTTTCTGAATATTAGAAACTAAATAGAGTATAAATACCCTATTTTCAAGACAAGTAAAGTTTTGTGAATTTCTCAAGCCAAGGAGAAAAGCCTCAAGTTTTTGAGTAAAAGTTGTTTAAAAAGTTATTTATCAAACATGGTTTCAAGTTGCACAAGCAATAACTTATGAGTGACTTGCATTAAAATGATTTCTAAAGGATATTTCCAAGCTTGATTTATTATGTATGATTTCAAGGTACACAAACCATAGCTTGTGAATGGTTTTCATTTGAATAATTTACTTAAATGCATATGATTTCTAAGTTGAATTTCATGCTTCGCAAGCAACTTGCATTTAAATGTTTTGCATTAAGTTATGTCAATACCATACAAATTATCTCTTTAATGTGCACATAGGATTCCTAATTATTGATGTAAAGGCTTTATAGAGTAGCCTAGGGAGATTAAATCATCAAAGGTCTTAGTACCTATGCTTGAAAGCTTTGGTTCAACCTGACATATGTTAAGTTATGGATGAATAGTAGCAACTGGTATGCAATAACTTAAAGTATTTCTGAATGACTAAGAAATTTATGAAGTGTTTCTAAAGTTATACTATGTCAAGTTTACAATGATTTATACGTTAAATTTGAGCATTGAGCAAACTATTTGGAAAGCATGTTTTAGAAAAATAACACTCACTGAGCATTTTTAGCTCATTCTTTCAAATGTTTTCTCACTTTTCAAGTATTAATTATGTTTTCCGTTGCTGAGCTTATTATCGCCACGTCAACCAGTCTAATAGGAGAAGTTATAAAGTTATTATGTTTAAAGTGATGGTGTAGTGGCTAATGAAAACTGACTGTATTAGAAGTATGGTCTTGTCAGAACCTTTGTAATTATTTTCTTTTAAAAAAAAATTGTAAGTATGATGGGCTACACTTAAACTTTCTTTCTCTAAAAGATAAGTTTTAAGCTTCCGCTAAGTTTTAAATAAGGGTTTAAGGGTTAGGTTTAGGAGGTATCATTGAGGCAAAAGACAGTATCGGTTGACTTCACGTCGTCTCTCGGATCGAGAGTAGGTGGTCCGGGAGGGGATGTGACATTTTGTCCTTTATAAGGGCATATCTTTATATGGTCATGCAAATGTTTGGTTCCATTTTTACTCTCACCTCCTAATTTTTGCTTGCAATAATTACAAACCACCTTATCTACTCCATTTTTTTTCTTAAAATGATTTCAAATAAAGAGAACTGAGTATCCTCACCAAGAACAACACAATCATCAACATTCAAATTATAGTCATTTGAAGAGGTTGGAGTTATATTTGGACTTTGAATTGGTGTTGAACTTGAAGTTACATTTAGACTTGAAGAATATTTACTTTTAGAATAGAAGGTGATGAAGACATTTTTTAAACCTAGAAAATTAAATATTTACAAATTTCATTAAAGTAATAATTGTTTAGGTACTTGTATATTCAATACAACCCAACAAAAAGCATATATATTGGTTAGGTAGTTATAAATTATCTCATTTAATTAAATATTAAAAAAATTCTGGAAATCAATATTTTAAGAAATTAATCAATTTATTAAATATCATTAACATAAGAAATATCATCCATCTATAACTTTTAAATCAATGTCTAAATCAAAGATGTACATCAGTACTTCTTTGCTTTCTATTTCTAAAAAAATAACAAAATATAGACTTTAAAGCCTACACTTTTTTCATTTTTCTTTTTTACTCGATCAAAAAAAATATTATATATTATATAATTTTTACTTAACTATGTTTTTCATATAGAAAAAGACATCCAATCTTTAATGTCATGGGCATATATGAAGTTTGACGATGGACCTCTTCAACGACTAGTTGAGGGCGACTGGATGATGAGGGGAGGGTAACTGGATGACAACAAGCAGTAGATCTTAAGAATTATTAACCAATGAGAAATGGCAACAATGGAAGGACGACGGTTGGAAGATGATTGGATGGTAGGTGGAGGGTGATTGTGGTTGGATGATATGTGTGAGCCATCAGGGAGGAAGGGGGAGGCTGATATAAGAACTAAGAAGAACTGAAGAAGAAAAGAAGGTGAGGGAAAGGCTAGAGGAATATGATGTGATGGAGGCTTAGTAACTTTTAGTTATTTTCATATTTTGTTAATATTGAAAAATGAAATTTAGAGTTTATGGTAGTTTAGGCTAGGGATTGGGCTTGTGGGTATTTTTAATAAAAATTGAGACTTTAGGTTAATGGTCTATTGTGTGTGTATATATATATTAAAAATTTACACTACAAGAAATTCATTATTTAGTGATGAAGTTTTAGTGATGCAAGTAATTTTTGTTAGTAAAAGTTCGTTTATTGCGACGCAAAAAAAAAATGTTACAAAATATTACTATTAGCACACGTTTTTAATCTACGCCACTAAAAGAAATAGTAACATGCTTGATTTCACGTGTGTACTATTTTATACATGCATTATGATTGTAGATTTGACATGCTAGGCTCTAATTGAGCGACTGGTATGTGACTAAATAGAGTTATGCATTAAAACGTGCATTCCTATACATGTGTTGCTACTTTATTAAAGATATGCATTATCATGCAAGTTTTCCTTTCTATCGTCCAAGTGTAAGTGAAGAGAGGTTTCCTGGTATGTTCAAGATCAAACACAAGGAATTTAAGTTCATACTTTATCCTATCGCGCAACTAAATCTTGTGGTATAAACTATACACTATAGATCTGAACAGTATACTGTTTATCCTAACTATTTATACTAAGGTGCTTGGCGTTGTGATAACTTGTAGAAATACAAATTATTGTAGTCTTTTATGCAAAATAATGAGGTCTACACGCATTAAAATAGAAGAAAACAAAGGAAAAGTAGGCGATTTGGATAACTTGTGAAAACATAATGTGAAAGAGCCTTATCCCTGTTTTACCGCGTTTCAGTGATTATATCACAAGATTTCTACACAAAAGAAGTGAAGCTTGGTGATTTAACGTTTAGAGAAGAAGAAGCATCCGATCAAGGCATTCAGTGAAGAAAGCTAGGCGTTTGGATGCACTAGCAAACAAAATTGGTTGGTGCGAAAGTTGAAAAAGTACAAGAGGACAGTCTTTGAAGCGCCGCTGCAACATTTCAGAGCATTTAATGGTGTGTGCCCTTCTATCAACATCAACTCTCCCCTATAAATAAAGTCCCTTACTTCAGAGAGTGGTGTGCATACTTTGGCCGAAGAGAAGCTTAAATATCGTCCAACCTCTCTTTCCTTAAGTTTCTAGGTTAGAGCCTGAAACAAAAGAGAGAGAGAGTTCTTCCTCTCCATTTCTCTCTCAGCAATAGGCAAAAAGCAAAGCCAAGGAGGATGAGAAATCATAATTTGAAGCGTAGTTCATTCTTCTTCCTTTCATTTTCTTTTTATATTGTACTGTATTGTATTATGTATTTGATGGCCGAAAGGTCTAAAGTTATGTTATTCAATATATTGCATTTTATATTTCATTCACCCATATTCTTGTTTCTTCTTTTCTTTGTTATGTTTAATTAGCTTGAGCTGATAAAATGTATTTTGATGATTAAAGGATCATGATATTTGTATTTTAAGTTTGTTAAGTGTGAATGTCAAGAGCGTTGTATATTCAAAAGAAGAATAATGATCTTGACCATAATCATCTAACAAATGAGAACACATAGTTAACTATGCGTTTGGCAAGAAGATTGCAGTTATGTATTTTTATTGCCAAGTTCATCCTTTACATATATTGTAGAAATGACAATGTGTGTGGCAAAAGCACCAAAAGGTTGTCCACCTTAATCAAGAAAATACAACTTAGAATTCCTATAACAAGATCATATATAAACCATAACCCAACTTTGTGTACTAGAATCCTAGGTGAACAAGTATGGTAGAGTGCTGAAAGGCATTTCGCCTTAATTCAGAGTTGAAGTATATGCTTTATGTGTCACCTTGAATCTTTGAATGTAGTTTGTTACGTTTAGATAGTTAAACTATTTCTTTTCCGCCATGCCTATAATGAGCTCTTTATTAACTTTCCTTCATCTCGCCATGTGATCTTGTACCGCCAAAAGCACCATAGTGTACATAATAGGTTTGAATAGAAAATATATTGTTCATACATCATATTGTATATATCATACCGCATAGCTTAAGTAGGATCTTAAATTTCCTATGTTCGATCCTAGACTTACCAGGAAACCTCTCTTTGCTTACACTTGGACGAATGAGAGAAAAACTTTCACTTTAATGATTATATTCTACGATTCAGCAACACATGGATAGGAATGCACCTTTTAATACATACTCCTATTTAGTCACCACATAGTCACTCAATTAGAGCTCATAACACCACATCCACGATTACTTTGCATGCGCATACACACTTAGAATATAAACATAAAACATAACAAGAAAGTTTTTGGCGTCGTTGCAGGGGAATTTAATGTTTTTTTTTGTTTAGCTTAATCGTGTGCTAAAATTTTGTAGAAGTTCTATTTTAGCTAAATCACGTCCTTTAGCCGAAGAGCACATGAATGAGTTTATGAGTGACAAAGAACAACCAACATTTCAACTCGACCCTGAAATAAAACGAACATTTAAGAGAAAGGTAGAGGATAAATCGAGCTAACAATATGAATAACTAAAACAACCAAGGAATACCTACCAACCAAGAAGTCCCAAAAACAAATCTCGCTTATTTTGCCCATGATTTAGACCTCTCAATACACCCATACACGTCACCAAACGTCTATGATTTTAACCCTGACATTGAGTACCCAACCTTGGTGAAAATGCCAGGTTTGAAACCAAGCCTGTAATGCTACAAATGATCCAAAATATCGAACAATTTGGGGGCATCCACGCAAGGATCCTCATGATCATATTAGAATTTTTTACTCTATCTGTGCATCATTCAACATGCTAGGAATTTTGTAAGACGAACTGCATTTCACATTGTTTCCTTTCACATTGCATGATGAAGTGATTATGTGAGGCGAATTCTCTCTAACTAGGAGAGGTTTTGACACGAGATAATTTGATTATGAAATTCATGAAGCAATTTTTCCCACCCATTGAAAATGCTAGAAAAAGGCAAAACCTCGTGACCTTCACACAAAGAAATAGAAAAAAATTGATTGACTCGTGGCAACACTTCAAAAGGATGGTGAAGGGATGCCCACATCACTGCATCTAAGAATGTGTTTTAATGGAGCAGTTCTATTTTGGCCTATGTGAAGATACCCAGAAGACCGCTGATTCTGTGATTGTAGGTGGAATATTGAAAAGCACCTACAACCAGATTAAAACCATGTTGGACGCAATGTCCAACAATAGTCAGGAATGGAGGGATGACGACTATGGATCACAGCAGGACAATAAGGGATCCAGAAGGAATAAAGAAAGAATAGAAGAAGGGATGGATAGGAATACAGTGGTGATGCTTTAAAGTCAAGTCACCAAAATGAATAAACTCCTACAGCCAATGGCATTAGCACAAGTTGATGTTGCTAACAGTTTTATTCAGCATGTGCAACAGATGAGTGAAATGAGATGCATGGGTGCGGAGGCCCTCACACTACTGAAGCATGCCTAATGAATACTAAGATTATCGCTTACATTAAAAGCAACCCCTACTCTAGCACTTATAATGAATGATGGAGAGACCATCCCAATTTTAGCTGGGGATCAAGGACAAAAATGCTCAACAACGACAAAGTGGCCAAAGTAATTACAGAGGCGAAGCACCTGGCTATTGCCAAAGATAGTATAATGAAACGTTACAACAGCCAACCCAACGCCATAAAACCATAACAACCCATATCCCTCTTCTTCTTCATCATCGTCACAATCCATGGAGGCCCTTTTCCATGAATACGTGTAGAAGAATGATGCACATATGTAGAGTCAGGCCTTGTCTATAAAAAATCTGGAGATGCAACTGGGATAACTTGCGATCAACTTCACTGAAAGATCCAAAGGATCCCTCTCAAGCAATACCAAAATATCTAATCAGGCGGGATCTGGTAAAGAAAAGTGTCAATCTGTGAGACTTAGAATCGAAAGGAATCTAACCATCAGCCAACCAAAAATTGAACGTAGAAACTTTACTTCTACATCTATTGCCGAGATTGGTAGCTCAAATAATTTTTCAAGTTTCTTGATGTTCTAAAGTAGTTGTGCATCAACATCCCGTTTGTTGATGTGTTAAAGCAGATGCCTTCTTATGTCAAGTTCCTAAAAGACATCTTGGCTAAGAAGATAAAAGTGAATGATTGTGAAACTATAACTCTAGCATAGACAACAAGCGACATCTTCAGAAAGGGGGTACTAGAGAAGATGACAAACCCTGGAAGCTTCACGGTACCATGCTCAATTGGCGAAATAGAACTAGGTGGAGCTCTATGTGACTTAGGAGCAAGCATAAATTTGATGCCTCTCTCCATATTAAAAAAGATGGAGATAGGGGAGGTGCAACCTATTCATATGAGGCTCCAATTCACTGGTAGATCCAGCACCAAACCTGAGGGTAAAATTGAAGACGGGATGATTAAGGTGGACAAATTCATATTCTCTGTAGACTTTGTAATTCTAGACTACGAAGCTGATTGGGAAGTTCCTACCATCCTAGGGCGATCATTCTTGTCAACTGGTCGCGCCCTCATAGATGTCCACCAAGGAAAGCTTACAATGCACTTCAATGAAGAAGAAATAAAGTTTAATGTTGCAAGCCGCAATAAAGTTTCCTGATGATGAAGCAAGTTGTAATATAATAGAGTCCCTAGTGTAGGACTATTGTGAGGAAGAAACTTACTTTGAGTTGTTTAGCACTGAAGAATTCTTCGAAGAAGAGGACCCAAAATATAAAATTAAAGAAGTTAATATCATAACTAGAGCATGAAAGTTCGAGTCATTAAATCTGCAAACCAAAGGCGAAAAGAAGACAAAACCATCTATAAAGGAACTACCAGAGCTAAAGCTTAAGTCATTGTCAAACCACCTTAAATATGCTTGTTTGGGGTAGAGTGACACACTGCCCGTCATTATCTCAGCCTATTTGAATGCTGCTAAAGAAGAGACGTTATTGAAGATGCTAAAATGCCACAAGAAAGCAATAATATAAACCTCGACGGACATTCAAGGTATAAGTCCATTCTTTTGCATGCATAAAATCAGGTTGGAGGAAGGTTATGAGGGCACCATTCAATTTCAAAGGCGATTGAACCCTATGATGAAGGAAGTTATGAACAAAGAAATTATCAAATGACTCGATGCATAGGTAATATATCTAATCACATATAGTGAATGGGAGAGCCCAATGCAAAGCATTCGAAAGAAAGGCGTGATAACTGTCATAAAAATGAGAACAATCAATTAGTCCCAACACGGATAGTCAAGAGGTGGAGGATTTGTATAGATTACCTTAAGTTGAATGCGACAAATAAAATGGACCACTTCCCTCTTCCTTTCATCAACCAAATGTTGCACCAGCTAGCTGCAAGGAATATTATGCTTTCTGGATGGTTATTCTAGTTATAACCAGGTAACAATTACACTTGAAGATCAACATAAAACAATGTTCACTTGTTCCTATGACACATTTTCATTCACCGAATGCTTTTTGGATTATGCAATGCCCTAGGGACATTTCAGAGGTGTATGATGACTATCTTCTCGAACTTTTTAGAGAGGTTAGTACAGATCTTTATGGATGACTTCTTTATATTGGACTCATTTGAAGAATGTCTTAGCAGCTTGGAGGATGTTTTAGAGAAATGTGAAGAGACACGTCTCGTTCTAAACTGAAAGAAGTGTCACTTCATGGTTAGGGAGGAAATTGTGCTTGGACACAAGATCTCTAGTGCAGGATTAGAAATGGACCCCACGAAGAATGATGTGATCAAAGTTAGCAAGTTTCTGAAAAGGAACATTTTCATGTGATTTGGGACACCAAGGGCCTTTATCAGTGAGGAAGGTTCTCATTTCATCAACTACAACATGGCCAAATTGTTGTCAAAATATATATTACCCATAAAGTTGTCATCGCTTACCACCCTCAGACAAATGGTCATACGAAAGTTTCTAACAAGGAAATCAAGAGATATTAGAAAAAGTGGTAAATTCATTCTACAAGGACTAGGTGGATCATTTGGATTCCGCGTTATGGACATAGCGCATAACATATAAGATGCCTATTGAAATGTCCCCATATGCATTAGTCTTTGGGAAGGCTTGTCATTTACGACTGGAGTTGGAACATAAGGCACTATGGGCATGCAAAAAATTAAACATCAAGCCGCAAGAGAGGCTAGATTACTGCTACTAAATGAGCTTTAAGAGTGGCATTCTCAAGCCTATGAGAATACCAAAATCTAGAAAGAAAAGACGAAGGCCTGGTACGACAGTCGCATCCGGAGGCGTGAATTGCAAGTCAAACAAAAGGTATTACTTTTCAATTTACGTTTACGTTTGTTTTCGGATAAGCTTCGTTCATAATGGTCAGGACCATTCTTGATCATGACAATCTTTCCACATGGTGCTGTGGAGATCACCTCGTTGGATGGAAGCAACATGTTTAGGGTAAATGGTCAAAGACTCAAGGCATACCTTGAAGATGAAAAACATATTAAATTTTCTATGAATTTAATGTAAAACACCTTCATGAACATTACCTTAAAACGCGTTGATGCGTTTGTATTGTATCACACATTGAGTTTGATATGCAAAACACATCATTTTTTAGCATCTTTATCAATTTATTTTCATTTTTTTTTTATCTTTATTATTTTATTTGTTTTTTTTCTCAAAATTTAACACTTTCATTGATCTCTTTCCTTTACTGCTTCCTTTAACCCTTTTTAGCTTAAATTAGTTAGTGTAGTTTAGATTTTTTTGTGCTTATGGGGTATGCGAGGAGGATAGTATGTGAAATAAGGGTAAAATAAAAGCATGCGACATGTAACTAAGCGACACGGTATAGAATATATCCCACCTTAAATTTGAACTAGGTAACGTGTTGGGGGAAGTTACATTTCCCCCAACGTCATAATGTGAAATGTAACTTCCCCAACACATTTTCCTTGGTATCGAGAAATGCTTATTAATAAATTTAAAAAAATCAAAATGGCAGAGTTGTCTTGACGTTTAAATATAGACGTCAGCATGCTTCTCTTAACCGACGCTTGCAAAGAAGCGTTGGGAATGGTAGGTTATTCTCGACCCTTTGTTTCCCAACATCCTTGGCCACGTCAAGAGTCCTCTAATTTCTTGTAGTGTTAGTATTTCACATTTATTTCTCCACGAACGTGAACCATTCTTGTGCATAGACTACTGTAATGTCCTTTTCATCAACAAAATTCCTTGGAGAATTTCCTGGTTCATTTCTGTTGTACAGGTCATTAAGCTCAATACACTTCTTTTATGCATTAGCCAACTTCACTCCACCATGCAATCTTTTTCTACATGACTACCTTTACTCCTTATGTACACATAATAGTTAGCTCATTCATAGGAATAAGACTAATGGTTTATCCACAACATAGCATACAATGCAATCACTAAACATAGGATCAACTTTCTTTCAAAATCATTCTTTTATATATGAACATCATCACAGATTAACAAGGAATTTAGAATAAAGATTTTAAAGTTCTTTAAACATTTTAGAAACTTACTCATTGTCTACTTCTTTTCTTCAAAACACCTAGTTCCCCAAAAGTGATCTTCTTATCGCCTAGTGAGTCTTCCCTTTAGTAGAGTAACTTCAAGCATTCAGCTTAACCTTTCTTACTACTGATCCTTCTTCTCTATTTATACTAATCCTAATTTGGATTATTAATACCTAAGTTCTTATAAATTTGCTAGCTCATACTTATAGTGCTACATGTGTAAGCTTAATATTTCTTATAGCTATGCTTAGCCTAAACTCTTACACATAGCCCATTGAAACTAATTATAGAATTTCCCTCTCAATGCCTGGCTTCATTAGGAAATTTCCCAAACTTTTTCCAACTTTGAACGCCTGGCTTCAACTCACGTTGAACCTCAAACTGCCCACTTAGTCTTGCTCGCCTACTCCTTTAACTAGTGTCACCTTAACACAATGTTAAGCATCAAAACACCTAAACCCTTTGCTTAGCCTCTATTTACAAAATGACCCTTTTATCCAGGTACGTGTCTCACAACATTTCTTCTCTAATTAAAGCAAGCAACCTCTCGGTGTTTTAACACCACACTTGTTCTCCTTTCGGGGCACAAATGATGGAGGCTAAATGCAAGAACTAAGTTTGTTTCCAAACTCCTTTTTGCACTTGTTTAACGAGGTCTTTGCTACTTATTCTCTCAAGTAGTTAGCGACCAATGCTTGATTCCTTCTCTTGAAAAAAATTAGGCATTAGGATTAAGCTCAGGCTACATACAATGAGTCTTATAAATAAATTAAAGAACCTTATCAAGTACATAACACAGACTTAAACTACTTGATTATAATATTTCAACAAGATGAATAGTAAAGAAGTGAGAGAATGACAGTGGTGATATTTATATGCATTGTATTGATTAATATAGGTCTCTCGGCCATGAGAATAATAACATTCAAACAATACATTAAAAGATACAAAAATGAAGAGTCAAGAAGGGTGTCAAGCCGCAAAATGCATTGGATACATTCCTTGGCTTTTTTACAAGTTAGGTAAATGGTTTGTGAGATTTTTTCTTTAATCTCTCTCTAAGCACTTACTCAGAAGTTGATCAAAGAAGAGGTGAAGTTAGGAAAACTTGTACAAAATACGAAAGGTTTCCAAAACTTCTCTTCCACCAGCCACCCCCTTTTACATGGTGAAGTTCGAGATATTTATAGGTATATTTAGGTGGCAAAATAATAATGCCTTGGTGCACAACTATTTTTATCCTCTACAATTGTCAACACAGAAAGAAACCGTTTCATGTCACATCAACTCCAACTACCTGTTGGGATTTATGTCCTAAAACTCGTAGATTGTAAATATAATTCATTGATCGTTATTAATAAAATGTTATTACTATAATTTCAATAAATGTCATTGATTATATTATTAGTTTTTTCTTAATAACCCAAAATCCAATACACTAACTGAAGGGATAAAAACCCATGGCAGTAGAAGATTTTACAAAACAATTCCTCAATTTAATTTGGGAGTCCCAAAATACCAATATATTAGCAAAATAATACAGAAACTAATTTTCTTATAATAATTTAAAGGCTAAGCATGTTTTCTAATTATAGATTAGAGAAAGACAAACTTACATAGTTTGACGCCTCTGAATCTACAAAAAAAACTCCAAATTGGGACACCATCCATCGGAGACCTTCCTATCCTCTAGGATGAGATTAGTTTGTGGGAACCAATTGGAATGAAAAAAACTTAGAGATAAACTATTTTTGCAAAGAGCAAAAACATTAGCTTAATTGATTAAGAAAAATTGTTTTACTTTTGCATATTTATAACTCCCTTTTCTTGAGGAAGTAGGAGAGAATCATGAGATTCTATTTATTTAAAAAATATTAAACTAATAGAAATTTTAAATCTACTAAGCAATTAATAATTAGTTAAATCATATTTAACTAATATTTCATTTAAATCATATTTAACTAATATTTCATGTAAGTCATATTTAATGAATATCTCCTTCAATATCTTATAGTTTTAAATTAGCGACATTTTTAAAAATAACAAAATAAATTAAAATATTTACAAGCTATAGCAAAATTTTGGATTCTATCAATGATAGTATTCTATAACTATAGCATATGAATGAATATTAGTGATATAATTTGCTATAGATTGTAAATATTTTGTAACATTTGCTATTTTTGAAAAAATTTCCTTTAAATTAATTTAATTAAATCAAATTAAACTAAACTATTAATTAATTCTCCAATTAACTTATAGCTAAATTAAATATCTTATATTTAACTTAAATTAAATTTGAATCATATTCAAATAAAAATTTCTCTCATAACCAATAATTTTAATAGGAATCCAATTCACATTAAATTAATATTTGAACTAATTCAAATATTTTATCTCTCATAAATTAATTTCTATTCATATCCAAAATTAAAATTATATAATAAAATTTGATTAAAATATAAACTTTATATTATAATGTATCACCATACATTATACTAATTTCCAAAGTAAATACGAACATTGCAAATTACAACTAATATAAATAAATCTCATTATCCTTTATGAGGTAGGAAGGGGACCTAATGGACCTACAGATCATAAGCTACAATGATATGAGATTAATTGGCTAAGCTCATTAACCACATTAATCAATATTCGTTAAGTGTGCGTACACTCCATTTAAGACTCACAACTGAGCTCTTCTCACTATAGATATATTTCTGTGTCCATGGATATAGAACAATAATAGTAAGTTAGTTCTTCACGAGCGTTCATAACACCAATTGGGTCAAATTACCATTTTACCCCTAGGTTACATCTAGTTCTTGAATACCAGTACTCTTCTAATGAATGATTTGTTTATGGTCCAACCAATAAACAGAAACCCCTCTCGTGCCATAAAGAGGATAGAACCCTATGTTCAAGTCCTAGAGACACCATTTTAGAGAATACTCATCTATTTACCCTAAAGTTAGAAATGAGTGAATTTCATCTTATATGATTATATTCCGAGCTCTTCACTCAGTCTTCTTTCCAAAATGATAAGCATATTGAGTCGTCAATCTGGCCACTCTCACCCGTACAAATTAAATGATAATTCCTTGTGAACAAGAGTTCATAATACACTAAAGATTAAGACTAAGTTACCTAGGTCATCCTAATGAAATATAAATCTAACTAGTTAATGGAGTTACATCTAGTGGTTATTGTTTCATGGTCCGGTTTTATGAAAACTTATTGCATAGGATACCCTCACTCACATGTTACCTACATGAAGACGTTGGATCATTGCATTTGTATCAAATACAAAGTGAGTCGTATCCATACAAGTGAGGGTATCCTATACAATGGGCTTGCATAAGACTGGACCACGAAATAGTAACCGTTAGATGTAACTTTGTTAACTAGTTAAGTTTCTATTTCATTAGGATGTCTTAGGTAACTTAGTCTTAATCCTGAGTGTATTATGAACTCCTGTTCACGAAGGATTGTCCTTTGATTTGTACGGGTGAAAGTGGCCAGATTACACAAGATGTCCTTTGCTTATCATTTTGGGGACAAGACCGAGCAGGAAGCTAGAGACATAATTACACAAGATGTAATTCACTTATTTCCTACTTTATGGTAAGTCGATCAGTGTTCCCTTAAATGGTGTCTCCAAAACTTGAACAAAAGGCCCTACCCTCTCTATGGCATGAGAGAGGTATCTATTTATTGGTTGGACCATAAATAGGTTGTTCATTAGAGAAGCACTGGTATTTATGAACTAAAGGTAACCTAGTGGTAAAATGATAATTTGACTCAGTTGATTTTACGAACACTTTTAAAGGACCAACTTACTCTTATTGATCTATATCCATGGACACATAAATATATTTACAGTGAGAAGAGTTCAGATGTGAGTTTTTAGTGGAGTGTACACACAGTTAACGAATATTGATTAATGTGATTAATTAATGAGTTTAGCTAATTAATCTCATATTGTTATAGCTTCTGATCTGTAGGTTCATTAGGTCCCCATCCTAGCTTGTTAAGGGTAATGAGATTTATTTATATTAGTTGCACTTTGAAATGTTCAAATTTACTATGGGAATTAGTATAATATATGGTGATACATTATAATAGGGTTTATACATTATAATATAAAGTTTATATTTTAATCAAACTTTATTATATAAATCTAATTGTATATGTGATTCAAAATTAATTTCTGAGATATAAAATATTGGAATGAGTTCAAATATTAAGTCAACGTGAATTGTATTCATATTAACATTATTGGTTATGAGAGAAAATTATATTTAAATATAATATATTTAATTTAGCTATTAATTAATTAGAGAATTAGTTAATAGTTTAGTTTTATTTTATTTAATTCAATTAATTTAAAATTATAAGATATTGGAAATATATTCATTAAATATGATTTAATTAGAGAAATTTTTAAAAATAGTAAAATAAATTAAAATATTTACAAGCTATAGCAAAATTTTGGATTCTATCAATGATAGTCTTCTATCATTATAACATATCAATGATTATCGCTGATAGAATTTCCTATAGGTTGTAAATATTTTGTGAAATTTGCTATTTTAGAAAATTTATCATTTAATTACTTACTTATTAATTAATTAGTTGATTTGAAATTTATATTAATTTAATATTTTGAAATTAATAGAATCTAATGATTCTCTCCTACTTGTTCAGGGAAAAAGAGTTATAAATATGCATAAAAAATAGTTTTTCTTAAATAAATGTGCTTTTGCTCTCTGCAAAAATAGTTTCTCTCTAAACTTATTCTCATCCCAATTGGTTTCCTTAAACCAATCTCGTCCCAGAGGATAGAAAGGACTCTGACGGGTGGTGTCTCAATTTGGAGTTTTTTGTAGATTTAGAGGCGTCAATCTACGTATGTTTACATTCTATGTGTCTTTTAATTTAAAATCATGTTTAGCCTTTAAGTTATAATAAGAAAATTAGTTTCTATATTATTTTACCAATGTATTTGTATATTTGAATTTTCAAATCAAATTGAGGAATGGTTCTTTAAAATCTTCCTCTGCCTAGGACTTTTATCCCTTCACTACCACTTTTCTCTTTTAAGGAATCACCATGCGTTATGAATTGTTAGAACACCTCATGATTTGGATCGCCAGACAGCTTCTTGTTGCTAAGTCCTTGTATGTGTTCTTCTGTGATTCACTTCATTCCTTTTTAAATCATTCTGCATTTCAAAACACTTAAAAACGTAGTTAATCAGACGTGGTGACTTATGTAAGTTGTATTTTATTAACTTTATAAATTTGCAATAAAAGTTATATGTTTTGGTTCTTTATCTCGCGTTCTAACACTTTATTTTACCGAAAAGACCATAATAACATATATTTCTACAAGTTATAAAGCTATGGGACTTCAAGGTTGATATGCTACTTCCTTCAAGCGTTGTTATGGCAAAATTACGAAAATGTCATTCAAACTTGTTTTGGCTCGTTCTTGCTCGTTTTAGCTCTATTTTGAGTAATTTTTGTTGCATTGGGCTCGTTGTGATGCATATATGAATATTTCCTAGAAAATAGTAGATTTAGTGAATATATGGTGTGATGAGGTGAGAGTTAAGATACAATAGGCAAGTAAAAAATAACCCTAAGAATGCATCATTGTGTGGTTGATGAAGGGTTTAAGCTTCCTCTTCTGTAAACTCTATGGCAGGTTTTGTGTTCTTAATTTGAAGTGAATACACCTAAAAACCTCTCAATGCATGACTTACTTTCCAAGATATGGCATTTCGATCTTTTTTCTACTCCATTTTTCTTTTGTTAGACCTCTTAGAATCACTCTTACCTCTCTTACAATGATCTGCGTCTATCACCTTCTAAGTTTTCTTGGTCAGCCTCAACCTATTAGTTGATTATGTCTATTTTCTTTTAAAGCAGTTGATCCTCGAACGAATTTGCATAGAAACCCGATATGAATTAAGGTTTCAATCTCATCTTTTAATTGTGTACAATATTTTCGTTTGTCTCTTGGATGTGACCATGTTTTCATTTGTTCTTATTCTTTTTAAAGATTCATATGTCTCTTCCATGTATATTTGCTTGATCGAAAGAGTAGTTAGGGTATATCTTTTAAACTTGGATATGTTATTAAATTTTGCTTGATCTTAATTGTATATCTCGCTTGACCTCCGTCTAAATTCTTTCATCTAATCTATCTCTCTCATAGGGTTGAGGCTAAGGTGATCGTCTCCTTAGCTCTTCTGTACTTTCTTTTGATTTTATCATCTCTTCCACACTTATGTATTCTTAAGCTAGAGTAACTAGCTAGATGTAAGTTTTTGCTTCTCTTTAACCTAAGGATCTTAGAAATTTGTTGTCTCAAAGTCCATTGACTGTGAAACCCTAAATTTTTTTAGAACTTTATAACTTATTAAATTTTAGGAAGAACAAGATAAAATAAGATTTATGGGAGAAGAAGGTAAAAATTCTTGGAAAAAGGCATTAAGAATTTTTTTTTGTGAAAGTCAAAGTAGGAAAAGTTTGGCTAAGTGTCAAAGAAAGGTACATTACGCGTTTAGAGGTACTGGTATTGTTTAGGCGGCCAAAAGAAGGAAAATAACCTCTAAATGACATATCATGGGTGGCAAAAGAAAGGTTAAAAACTTCTAAGCTTTGAGCTTAAGGCATGTTGTTGGGGACCAAAACCATTGCAACTAACCTTTAGAAGGATGTCTAGGCATTTGGATAGCTAGGCGAGAAGCCTTGAGAGGTTAGAGTGCGAGAAGCGCTGCCAATTGAGAGATTAGATAGGCGAGAAAGGTTGTCTTTGATAGGTACTGCGATAAGACCATGGATGAGAAGCACACGCGAGAAGACTTAAGAGGTTAACAAGGGCTTAAGGCTAGGCATTTGGACATGTCAAAAAGGCATTGGGCCTTTTGGTTAGGCGGCCAAGGCTTTAGAAGATGACCTTAGAAGTTAGCTATGCGTTTTGAACAAGTATGTGACTTGCTTATGACAATCGGTTTAAAGCTAATCCAAGAGTCTTAATCTTAATACATGCATTTTATGGACCAAGTATGAGGTGGATTAGAAGTAGGAGGTGTAAGAAGGAGATTAAGTGTGGATTTAAGCATGAAGAAGGTGTCAACTCATTTTCATGCAAAGTTCTCCTATAAATAGGTAATTTCAGGGAAGAGTTTCTCACAACTCACTCGTAGATTTTCACTCAAATTAGTCTAAAAAGATAAAAAAAAATTGTGTCTAGTTTAATTTGTTGAGGAGCGCTACTGTACATGTTGGATGCGAGAAGGTTGGCATTTGGAATAAGAATAAACAAGAAGGTCATTCTGAAAGAAAAACTGAGCAAGGTGTGTTTCTAAAGGGCTATAGAGCTCATCTTTTGGAGTTTGCTTTAAAATTTTGAGTCAAAACAATTAAGAATTTTAGAACAACTTTATAGAAGGAAGTTTTGTTCAAAGAGATAAATTTTCAAAGTCGAGTCATGTTTGTCAAGTCTTTGCATGCTAGGAGAGATGGGAGTAATTTGATAAAGGTTATTATGGGCTATTTTGACACACATGGCAAGGTCATGGCACAACTGAGCGGTAAGGCATGCGCTTAGATTGCGCACATGACATTACGAGAAGAGGTTAATATGGTAGACGGTGAAGGGCACGCTAGGTAAGCGGCAAGAACGTACACAACACCTTCCACTGTGAGGTTAGCACGCGGTGCTTGGCCCACCTCAGCGAGATCAGCACATAAGGCCTCAAGCCATGCACGCGCGACCAAGCCATCCACCATGTCAGTGAGCACCAAAGGGTTATTTTTTAGCTGTTTTGGGCTGTCTTGATATTTTTTAGAATTTTAAGGAGAATTTTGGATATTTTCATGATCAAAGGATTAATTAAAGATTTAATGTTGATTTTTTCAGATCAAGAAGGCTTAAGAGAAATCTTTGACGAAGGAATCATCCAAGTACAGTAAGTAACACATTGATTTCAAAAAGTATTTATTAAACATGACTTCACACCAACAAGCAATAGCTTGTGAAATAATTTATGAAATATGATTTTCAAGTTATTGTTCAAAGATAAATGTTTATGGAAATGATGTCTAAGCTATGCTATGATTTGAATGATTTATTGATGAATGCCAAGGAAATGTTTCAATATTTTCAAATGTTTTTCCCTAGCTCGAATATTCCATTGGACCTATTGTATTCATGTGGTTAACTCCATACTGATGCTAGGATTGACGAACCTATTATTAACTATGGGCCCTCAAGAAAGTTATATTTTTATGCCTTAGGAGTGGGATAGCTTTCCATCGACTATTCTGTCTTTGAACGGGGGATCAATACTACCCGTGGCTATGAACATTGTCTTCAAAAAGTTATGCAAATGTTTCAAGTTCATGTTATAAAATGATGATTTATTGACAAACTTATTTAAGCTTCTATTTTATATTAAACTATTTATGAAAACTTGTTTTATAAAACCATTGCGTACTAAGTATTTCGACCTACTCTTTCAAAATATTTTCCCTCTTTCCAGGTACAGATTGTGAATCCCGCATGTTGAGCTTACTACTGCTAGGCCAATTTAGTTCTTAATCATAAAAAAAGAATTGTTTTGATAAAGTATTACTGTGTTTTTAATCATAAAAAAGAATTCAACATCGATCCCGCATATGGTGGGGCGCACGTCGTGCGTATGCATTGCCTACATGGGGCGCGCACGCATGGTGCAACGTACACCATGCATAGGCTGGCATAGGCGGTCGTCTGGTGGGTGTGGATTCCTATG
>JBBPDI010000002.1:5071463-5085474 GCA_037974545.1 Cucumis variabilis
AAGCGGTGGCTGGTTCCGACTGGGAATTCTTAACGTCTTTCCCGTTTGGTGATAAAACTACAGATCGTTTTGAGTCGGAACTGAAGATAACCATTGGACGACACGTCGGCTTGATCCTTGAAATTTTACAATGATAAAAATTGAGCTCTCGTAAGTACTTGATTTGGTCATGAATCCGTGTAACTCGAAAATTTTAAAAACGGTAGATTTTACAAAATATTTACAATCGGTTTAAAGAAATGAAAAAGTTCATTATTTTAGGTTTGTCCTTCTGTTTTATTCTCTTTTTTCTCTTACTCCTTTACTATTATTTTCTCTCCGTCATTTTTTCTACTATTTTTTTTATTTTTTTCAAAAGATCATGTATATTTTTTTTTCAAATTGTTGATTATTTAAAATTGTCTTCCAAATATAAACGATGCTGAAAAAAACATCGTTTAGATTTAAGTCGTCAAATCGTCGTTTAGATTTGGGTTGTTAAATCTAAACGATCTTGTATCAACCAACAATGCAATATAAATGATCATGTACAAAAAAACACACTAAAATATTTACGATTTGGGTAATAAAATTAAAAAGTCTATAAAGTAGGTAGATTTTTTTATAAATTCCAAATTTGCGTTCGATATTGCGGACGATTTGTCACTTATCTTTTTTTTTATTATTTTTTGTCATTTATTCATCTTCTCTTTGAGATTTCTTTAGCTCTTCTTCAAGATTTTCTTTCTTTTATTTTTATTCATCTTCTTTTTCTTTCTTTTTTTTCTTCTTCTCTTTCTTTCTTACAACTCCTCTTCTAGAATATCAAGATCGTTTAAATATCACTTTGATATAATCTAAATTATCGTTTATCTAGTGAAGATGATCATTTAGATTTTAAGCGTTTTTTTCACCATTAATAAGAACTACATAATCGTGTATCATTTCCTTCACAATCGTCTATCATGATTGTTTAGAAAAAGAATTATACATAAGCATTTTTTCCATCATTAAAAAGAACTACACAATCGTGTATCTTTTCGTACACAATTGTGTATTGTGATAGTTTAGCACAAGAAATACACAAAGCATTTTTTTCCATCATCGAAAAGAACTACGCTATCGTGTACCAATATATGAACGATCGTGTATCATTTCCTACATGATCGCATATCATGATCGTTTAGAAGAATAATTACGCGCACGTGTGTGACTAGTGTTGATACTACCTACACAATCGTGTATCATTTCTTACACGATCGCGTATCATGATCGTTTAGAAGATGAATTACACGCCTACATGTGGCCGATTGATCACGTGTTGTTGACTGAAGCATTTTTAATATTTTTCATTGTGGACTTTTTTTGTTTTCAAAATTATTTTATACTGTGTAAATATTTTGCCGATTTTGTTATATTATTGAAAAAACTCCTAAAACTAAAAGTGTCATTATCCTTTAAATAGTAATAATAAATAGATAGATAGATAAAACCTAATTTTTTAATAATATGTGGTCCAATTCTTGGAAGAAACTATTTTCTTTACAATAACTGGGATGAGAAATTGAACATCTAGCTTCAAAGTTGTAGTCAAACATTATTATATTAATGGAGTCATGCTTATTTCAATAAAAAATGAATTTTATTAATAAAGCATATTTACTGGTTTATATGTCAATGAAATAAATAATTTTATTTCAATCTTTTGCAAAATGAATAATAACACTTAAAATGTGTTGTTTTACTTCGTTAACTCAATTTCTTTATGGTCTTTAATATGTTTATTCTATAATTTTGTACGTTCACAGGTTTCAGCATCTAAGAGGTAAATTTGGGCATTAGGACAAAAAGAAAAACCAAGTAAACAATCTAGAGCCCTAATCCATCAACTAACACAAAGGACAAGGAAAAATGACCAAATTGTATTTGAAACTAGCATTGCAATGCTAGGGTTGACATTACAAAACAATAGCTAAAATTTTGACTAATGCTACTTTGAAGTGTTGCTACATCAATGGTAAAGTTCGTGCAATGTTTACTCTCAATGCAGAGGAATAGGGATTTTGCAATAGTGTTACAATGGTCCCCTCGAGTGTCATAATGCTATTGATGGGATATTTATACTCATTTTTCTCTTTTTGGTCAAACGTATTTTGATTTACTTGATTCTTCATCTTTCATTTCCTCATTTTCACTGATTTTAGCTTTGTTTTTCTCATTTTGGTAGCTTAATATTTTACCTTCGAGCATCAATTAAGTGGCTATGGTGAGTTGTCTAGGAGTAGGAACAAACACATGGTTCAGACTGTGAAGATTGCTTAGTCTCTTAAATCGCTATTTGAATGTTTTGCGGTCCTTATCCTTTGTTTAATTTGTGTCTTCTGTTATATTTCATTACATAATCACTTTGTGTTAACAAATATTAGCTCATTGTCAGTGATAGTTAGCTATGTGTTTGATCGTTGAGTAGAACAAATAGAAGCATGCTTATGTGTTGATTAACAATTATTAGAATAGACCAATTTACAACATTGCATGATTAGTTCATATTAGGAACACATTTGGTTATTAACTAAGATTATCTAAAGAACTAATCGTCTTAGCGATTCTCTAGTCTTAATGCATATTTGAGAGTTTTATGGAACAATGCAATGTCCAATTAATTCAACATCTAGTCTAATTTAGGTTTTAAATTAGTGAATTTGGATGCTAGTCAATGTGTTTTAGGACAAGCCGACTAAGTACTTACATTAACGAGAAACTATCTTTAGACATTTTATGATCAATCGAATGAATGGGTAAATCTGAACTCTTAATCTAGGTCCCATTACTTATTATACAGTTTATTTCTTGCTATTTATTTTTTCACATTTCTATTGTCCTCTCATTCACACCAACCCTCTTTTAACACTTTTACTAAGAATTTAGCTCGTGTGGAACTTTACCTTAGTTTTCCTTGTAGATCGATCCAATCTTAGTACTTATGCTACTAATTAGCAATGGTTCTAAGATTGATATTATAAATTTTATTTGATTGATTGAAAGATCTTCTATAAGTCTTCTTTTCAACCGGCTAAGATCGATGATTTTGATCCTTCAACTACCACCTTTATAATTAAAGTTTACATCATCTACCGCTCTTGACTTTTATCATAATTACTCTTACCAAGATGTAGATTTCAAAAACTTATTTTTATTTTTTAAAATTAGATTATTTAAAAAATGTCAAAGAATCAAACATAAATTTAAAGAATATAAAGCTAAAAATGAAATTACAACTCAATAGATCACTTTCTAGTTGAAAGTTAACGTCATCCACCACTTTGTAGAACCAAAGTATTATAAAGAAAACCAAAAAAGAAAAAGGTTGCATAAATAGGGAAATAGGCTTATATGTACACTTTTCAGAACCTACAAGTAAAGTTTTTTTTGTTCTTTTCTTTTTTTAATATCAATTTACCCTCCTAAGAGCCATAAACATCCTTGAAATAATAAGAGAGGTTTTCCAAATTGGCAAAAAAAAAAAAAAAAATAGAACCTATTTATTCAATATATCAAATTTTGTCAAATTTTTTCATAGTTTAATTAAGTTGTTTACTATATGTTGTAAATAACTTCATTTTTTTTTTGTTATCCACCAAAAATTTATGAATAATAATTGTGTCAAACTAAGTTAATAGTTAATCTCAATAATTCAAGGATTGAACTTTTAATTAATTGAATCCAACTAAATTAATCATCTATATCTAACCAAGTAATATCTAAGCATAATTTAATAAAAGTGACATATATTCTCATTTTTAAGGTTTATTATTTGTTCCTTTACTTACCACATCATCAGCTACTTCTTCTAGCTGATCCTTATCACAATTGTCCTCTAAAAAAAAGTTTGTTTTTAGGAAAAATTTAATTTTGTTTCCAGAATTTAACTAGAAGTTTGAAATGTATTTTTAATGTAAAAATTATGATTAAAAGTTCGAATGAAATAAACATAAATGTAAAAAATTATAAGCATCCATTGAAATAATTATATTTTGCACGGTATTTAACTAAGTATGAATAATGGTGGTAATTTATACACTTTGCAAAAGTTATTTAAAATTTATATATTTACAAAAGTTACTCTGATACAAAAACGAATAAAACAAATAGAAAATTTTAAGAAAATTACTAAAACTATCGAAAATATTTATCAAATAGATAAAAATTTTCGATTATATTAACGATACACTATAATATCAAATTATGGTTTATTCAAAAATAACCCTTAAAAAAAGAAATTTACTAGAAGATGGATAAGCTTTCCACTTCAGCTCCAAATTGATGATGTTGACTAATAAGCGATGAGTAATGTGTGATTAGAAAGAATAATTAAAAGTGACTTGCCATAAAATTCAGATTAGATGGATTAGTAGTTAAGTCTTTCTATGTGTAACACTTTTTTTCTTTTTTTTTTTCTTTTTCTTTTTTTGCACTCAATCAAACATAAGAAAAATTTACCATTTAGATTTGGATGAATATGTGTGTTTGATCTCTAAGGATGTGTTTAAAAGAAGGGTCAGATTATGAATAGTCAGTATTACGATAAAACTGGTGTTGTGATAGTATATGTTTGGAGTAAGGGTTATGTAGGAAGAGTTATGAGGTGGTTATGATAAAATGTGTTTGGAGGAAGAGTTATGTATGAAGGGTTATGAGATGGTTATGATAAGATGTGTTATGAAATTTATTTTTTTAATTTGTATTCTAAATCTAACACACATTTTGTGTATTTAATTTTTCAAATTATCATATTTTCGTAAAATAATTTTCAGTGATTTTTTTAAATGTGTCATTTATTTCAAACATTTTTTTACGTAATTGTTACGTGCGAATAATTTATTGATTTTTTAAAGAAATTTGTATTCTAAATTCAATACACATATTTCGTATAATTAATTTCTCAAAATGTCCTATTTTTGTAAAAAAAAATCAGTCATTTTGTTAAATACGATGTCAATTTTTAACTTTTTTGCATAATTGTTACGTGGAAATAAATTATTAATTTTTTTTAAAAAAATTCATATTCTAATTCCAATACATAAATTTTGTATATTTAATATGCCAAATTGTCCTAATTTTTGTAAAACAATTTGCCTTAATTTCTTTAAATACAAAATAAAATTTTCAACCATTTTTTAAAGTAATCTTTACGGTTGAATAAATTATTGTTTTTCCTTTAAAGGATAAAACATTCTCAGTTTTTTCTTCTTACCTAAACATTATGTTTTTTTCTTCTTTTTAAATTAGAGGATTGATGTTTTATGGAGCAACAAAAATGAGAAAAAATATAATGAATCAATGAAAGATATAAAAATAAGGAAGAAGAAAGAGAAAAAAAGGAAAAGTATGAGCATAATTTGGTAAACAATCTAGATCCAAAATTTAATTCAAATAAATTTTAAATCAAAATTTGCCATTAAATTAATTTTTTTAAAAGAAAATTCTTATACATTTAAAGTTTAAATACTTTTAAAAAAATTGTACATTTTTTAGGTTATTTAAACATTCAAAAATTATTTAATTTAATATTAAATCGTCTGATTTGATATTTTATAAATTTAATAAAATTAATTTTTTTTAAAAAAATTATTTAACTTAAATTTATCAGAAATACTTTAGATACGAATAGATTAGTTTTAAAATAAAATATTTGAAAAGGTGAAAAACAAATAAAAGACATTAAATAATAAAATTAAAAAAAAGTTAAATACGAGTACTAAATGCGTAAACTAATCATAATTAATATTTAATTAAAATTAATTTCTTAAATAAAATAAATTAAAAAACAATATTTTTTTAAGATTATTAAATTAATTTAAAAACAATATTTTTTTAAGATTATTAAATTAATTAAAAACAAATGGTATTTGATAAACAAAAGAGTAATTTAAAAAAAATGAAATAATAAAACTATGAAGAGTTGAAAAGGTAAGATTATGGAGAGTTGAAAATGTAGGATTATGGAGATTTGAGAAGGGATTGAGAAAAAAGAGAGAGTAAAGAGTGATTATGATAAACCTAAAACAAGAGTTATGATAACCCTTCCCCAAACAAGGGGTTACCAAAACCCTAACTCAATAGTGATAACCCTTCCCCAAACGTCTTTTAAAATATACTTTTTTAGTTCATAAGTTTGTAAGTTTTTAGTTTTAAGTTTTTAAAAATAGGTTTAAAAGTTCATCAAATCACTTTATACTTTTATTTTAAATAATTATATGATATTTTAAATTAGAAGAATAACTTTTAAAAATCATATTCTCTCTAAAACTATTTTAAAAATTTTAAAAACCATATAATTATTAAAAAAGCCAAACATAAAATACTTTTAGGATCTTATAAACCTATCTTTTATAACTTAATAACTAAAAATGTATATTTTGAAACCTCGAGGACCAAATAAGTTCATTGTTATAAACCTCGAGACTAAAAGGATCCACTTTAAATCTCAGAGACCAAAAACACATATTGATAAAAACTTTGGGACTAAAAAGATAGTTTTCCCTGAAAATTTTGAAATATATAAATTTTTAGGGTTTTTTTAAAAAATAGATAGAATACGAAAATATTTACATTATATGGAACAATTTGAATAGACAAAATTGTTCGCATCGTATAGAATAATTTTTTTAAAAAGACAAAATACTAAAATATTTACACAGTATAGAACAATTTTGAAAAAGAAAAAAGCCTACAAGCCAACAACGTGAAATAACAAAATACCCCGCGATTAATTGATCATACACTCACGCAAAAAATCTCCTAATTTAAACGATTGTATATATAGTTTAGATATTTGTACACGATCATTTAGATCTTAGTAAACAATCATTTGAATCTATCATTTATCTATTTGAGATAGATAATGATAGTTGTCTATCTCTATATATTTGAGATAGACGACTGATCGTCGTGTACCAATATTTAAATGATATTGATAAAATGATTTTGAACCAAATCTAAACGACCGTATACCAAATCTAAACGATCTTGGCACACAATTTTGTATTAAATCTAAATGATCTTGGTACACGATCTTGTGCTAAATCTAAATAATTTCGGTATCTTGTACCAAGATGATTTAGGTATTGATACACGATGGCTTAGATCTTGGTAAATAATTGTTTATATTTTGGTACACAATCGTGTAGTGAAAAAGGAAGAAAAAAAAAAGAAGATGAGAGATGATGAAGAAGGAAATTTTTTTGGAAGAAGAATAAAAAAATCACGAACAAGATAAAAAAATGAGAATATGAAGAAGGAGAAGTAATAATATGAGGAGGATGGACAAGAATTCAATACTCATCTTAGAAAATTCAAAATCAAATCAAGAGACAAATATAGAACATATGGAAATTAAAACAAGGATGGCTTCATGATCTTTTGTTTTTATTATACATGACAGTAAATATTTTTTGCATTTTGTTATATATATATATATATATATATATATATAAATTAACCAAAAGTTTTAGCATTTATTTAAATAAAAATTCACAAATGATGTGAATATTACAAATTTCTTTTTTTTTTTACAAACCACAAAAATAAATACCCACTTCCTAATATTTTCAAAACCAAGTTATACCTCTGACGTATTATATATTGGAAAATTCTTCTTCTTCGTTGGATATTTATGCATTGTCGTAAGAGTTTTTTTAATTCAAATATTTTGTTTGCTTTATATGTTAAAATTATGTAATTTTTTGTTTTATTTAAATTAACAAAATCATCTCACTATTAGCTTTTATCGTTAATTTTCTGTTTTATGTTTTTTTTTTTAATTTTAGAAAATGATATTTTTGGGTGAGTAGATCATCACATTAGGTAAGAACCCTTTTAGCACCCTAATCCTTTCCACCAAATATATTCATTAAGCCTAGAAGAAACAAAGTAGTTCAATACAAAAAAAGGTTTAGGCACAACACTCTCACTCTTTTAGCACCCTCACCCTCATCCTTTTGAAGAAATTTAGTTCGTGAAGTTGAACTTATGTTGATTTTGTGCTTGTGTTGATTTGATGTGATATGGTTCGACCTCCAGTATTTGATCATCTAATTCTCTCTCGATTGAACGTCTACGCTTGATTTGAGGAAATGGAGCACGTGGTGTTGTTGAAGTTAGAGTCTTGGAATAAATCTTCAAAGGAACTTCAATTTTGGGAATGGTCGACTTCAGAAACTAGGAGCTATAGCAGTCTCATGGTTCTTAGGAAAATTCCATCTAGATCTTTTAGAGGAAAAATTTTCTAACTCCCACAAATGAAGAGGACTCCTCTATTTACACTCTGATGGGCTTGAGTCTGGTTGGTTCATGAACCAGATCCATGGACTCAATAATATGAACTTAGGTCATATTTGGCCTTTAGAATAAATTGAGCTTTTTTTTAACTAAATTGAACTTTAGCTCAAGTAAATAATATTTAATTGTACCAAAATAATTAACTTCATCCAACAGTCATAATAAAAATATCGTACAACATAAGACTAATTTATGTATTTAATTTTAATTTGAGACACATGCCAATTTTTTAATTAGTCCCAAATTGAATTATATGTATTTTCATTATTAATTTAGTAAATGACGTGACAATTTATGATTGATCCAAAATTTCTTATTCAACAATGTTATTTCATCCATCCATTCATACATATAACATACAACATGCATACATACATATGGTGTAACGTGATTGAATGGACTGGGAGGGGTGCCGTCCTCTTTTAAGAGTCTCTTAAAATAAATAATTTTGAAGTCATTACCAATCATATTAGAGATGTGATTGGTTGCCTAATTAAAAAATACTGGTCTACAAAAATTCAATTTTTATTTGGAGAGTAATTTGTATATAGGAAATGTGTTAGCATCGTAAAAATCCATAGTTACTAAAATTTATCTTTTATTATTTATTTAAAAAAAAATAATTTTCACGAAATGTTCTTTTGCTTTGTTTTTACTAGTTCACTTTTTAAAAATAAAACATGAACTAATAATTATCTGACATTAGAGCCATTAAGAAAAACGAAAATTTATTTCGAATTTTCAAAATAAATTTCTACACCTCAGAAATATTATAACATCAAAGTTTGAAGATTAAACTATGATTTTTAATCTTCATCGTCGGTGTTTGGTGATTGGTGAGAAATTTTATGTATTTGAGAAATTAATAAATTTAAAAAAGAGAATCCTATGAATTACCGACTGGATATATTTGGCCTTTCTGGGGTTGATTTTAATAATAAAACTCAAATATTACCTTTTTTTTAACAATCTAATTTAAAAAAAAAAACAATTTCAGTCGAAATTTTTTCATGTATTTATGAATTAGAATAATTCACTAAAGAAACACTACTAATTTTCAAATTTAATTTTGGTTAGACATTTCATGTATCTATGAGATTTTAGTATAAAGAGAACCCTATTCCAGTTTAAAACTAAATATAAATTTACTTCAAAATTATTTTTTAGCAAAGAAAGTAGTGAATCATTAAAAAAAATAATAATTAAGATTTATACAAATATATATTAAAAAATGAATATTCAACCGATTTAACAATTTATTCACGTAGTTAATTGATGATATGTGTTCCTATATCCAATCATATCTAATATAAAATTCAAGCTAATAGTATTGATGTATAAACAAAGTAATGCAAATATGCACTCATTGTAAACATAAACAAATCTTCAAGATAAATATAGAATTAATCTCTCAGACTCGATATATCAATTCATTAGAACTTTAATATGAAATGAGATTGAAAAAAATATTAAAAGATTAGAATTCAAACCTGAGATGTAGAGTGTACCAAACTGTGTCCATTACCAATGTCCAATTAGGTAAAAAGCGTATAAGAGAAGATCATAGTTTTAAAGTCAAATTTAAGACGAACGATATTTCTTTTCTCTCTTAAAATTGGAAGAGAATAGGGAAGGAAAGAACAAGGTTTTTTAATAGACTTCCCATCAATACAGAAAGAAAGAGAGAGAGAAACATTCTTTGAGATTTCGTAAAAAAAAATCTTCCCACCTCTTCATCGTACGGTAGGATGAAATTAAGGAGGGATGGTTGGGATGAATAGCTTCCATCTTTGAGTAAAATTAGGGAGAAAAGGTGAAGGAGAGATTTTAATTTGACACAATTTTGATATAATTTTATTCTCTCCCCTATTTGAGTTTCATGATGACTCCCTTTACACTACTAAAAAAATGAGTTTTAACGACACTACGAATCAAGAAATTGTATCGTTGAAAATAAAAAAAAATGGTGGGGTGAGGTAAATTATGTCGTTGAAAATAAAAATACGAATTATTTCTTGACACAATTTTATTAACACAATTTAATTTGTTTTGACACAATTTTTGCGTCATTAATTAACGACAATTTTTTTTGTGATTAAAAAAGTTTCCAAATGAAAAAAATCCCAAATTACAATTTTTTTTTTAATTTCTCCTCCCTCACGGAATTAAAACTAAGTGGGCTACCGCGTCGTTGTGAAGAACTCTTGCCTTCCAATTGTCTGTCACTCGCCGCCGTCGATTCCACACTCCAGCCACTGTCATTGTTGTTGCCACAACAAGCCTTCGCCATCAAACCCACCAATTTAGCCACTACCGTCGAATAAATTTATTTAGAAATATGAACTTTAATGACACTTGAAATCAAGAAAAAAGGGGTGGAGGGAATAAAATGTGTCGTTAAAAATTTTCTCGACACAAATTGTGTTTCCTTCACACAAATTTACAACATAAATTATGTGTCATTAAAATTTACCTAATAAAAAATTAATGTGTTCCTTCATTCGTACGATTTTTTATTTTAAAAAAAATAATCCGATGCTTTCATCTCTCTTGCGAACCACGACTGAAAAAAATCTTACTCCATCTCACATCGTCGCTGTCTTTCTCTCTCAAAAATACTCTCCGACGATGTTTTTACCTCTTTCGCAAACGCTCTTCATGACTTTCCCTCTCTCTCACAAGCTTTTTGCCTCCGTTTGAAATAGCTCGCCAAATTTGCAGGTAGTTAAAGAATCCATGGACCATGAGATCGATCAAAGTCCATTTATGAGTTTGTTTGATTAGATTATTAATTTATCTATTGAATTATTGTAAAAAACCTTTACCAAGAATGTAATTTACATTTTTTTGTTATCAATAAAAAAATCTTTCTAAACATATGTGTGTAAGTTGAATCATGTATTTAATTTTACTATTATATTCAGTTCACAAGCACTTTTGCACATCAATGACAAAATACATGCAACTTATATGTGTTCCTAATTTATCAGGTTTCAACTGATATTGTTTATAGAATGGTTGAAGTCGTGTTGGATTGAAAGCTAAGTGATCGTGTAGATAGACAGACGATTGTTGAATGTTGAAGACCGTGAAGACGTTTAGAATTGTTTATTTAAGTTATGTATTAATATCTTGTTTCATGTAATGCACTATAAAATGTATATATAAACACAATATTAATATAAACACAATATTAATATTTCATTTTGTATGTACACATGTAAATGAGAAATATTATAATTTCTAAAAGAATATTAATTTTTTTATTGTTGGTAAGAAAAACCATATTTACCTGAATGGACCTGCAATGTTAGTTTTTAACTATTTGACGTAAAAAAAGGACAATAATGCAATAATTTAATAAAAGTAAATTTGTAAAAATAGACCAAAAAAGCCTTTAATGTCGGTTTAAAACCGACATCAAAGTTCAATCGACATTAAAGGCCTTCAATAACACTATCAAAGACGTCGATTTAGAAACGACATTAAAGGCATTTAATGTCAGTTTAAAATCGACATTAAAGTCAAACTGACATTAAAGGCCTTTAATAACACTAGCATAGATGTTGGTTTCCAATCAACATTAAAGGCCATTAATGTCGGTTGTAAATTGACATTAAAGACCAGATTTCTTCTAGTGTTATGCAACTAATTTTATAGATTTCTCTTAAAAAATTCTCAAATTTAAAATTTGACGTCCACATTTAATCCTTTGATTTGACATTCGACGTATTCTTTCTTAGTCTCCTTCCATTCACCACCAAAACCAATAAACACACGAGACATCCTGCAAATATGTAGAGAGAATTAACCAAAACAATTGTAATCTCGAAGGGAAAGTATTACAAACTCGGTCGAGTTTTGAAACCCTTCACTAATTTCGGGATAAATCAATTTAAAATTCAGCTGAGGTCTTTCAATTAGCACCAAGATTATGTAAGAAAGTGCATTACAATAACAAAAAATAGCCTCATCAATATGCAAATGACAAGAAAAACGTAATTTTTTCCTTGAATTTTTTTTGGAAAAGATAGAAATGTGAATGTGGAAATTAGAGGAAAGTACTGAACACTTTTAGAAATTTTTTTTGAGAAACTTTCTTGGATTTGTTGTGTGAAACTTTCAAACTTTTTTAGGAAGCCATTAACTACTATAGTAATAATATTTTTGGACTTGAGGGTATTTTCGTGAATTTCATATGAATCCTAGGAAGAATTTTACTAAACAAGGTAGAATCGAGCCTGGATTCTAAAAATCTAGGGTCCGAGTTCGACCAAACTGGCACCAAGTACTAAAATGTGGACCTTTTTGCTTTAAATCCTAGAGAATCTTGAGGCAATAAAGCATCGAGTTCTAAAAAATGAACCTTTTTGTTTTAAATCTTGGGAAATCTCGGGGCAACTAAGCACTAAGTTCTAAAAATTGGACCTTTATGTTTTAAATCCTGATATATTTTGGGACAAGATTGCACCGAGTTCTAAAAACTAAACCTTTTTGTTTTACATTTTGTGGATCTCAAAGCAACATTGCACTGGGTTCTAAAAACTAAACCCTTTTTGGTATGAATCCCTGTGAATCTTAGAGCAATATTACATCAAGTTCTAAAATTATACAGTATCATTTAGTTTCTTTACACGATCATTTGTTTAAATTATGGTTCATGGAAATAGATGAAATCATTTAAATTAGTTTAAAACATGTATTTGAAGATTAATAATTACAATAATTAAGTACAAGACATTTATTACAAGAATAATTATGTTGATTTACCAGAAATATTTATTTGCCTATAACTTGGCTACATATTGTTATCTAAAAAGTTTCATATTATTCTGGTCTAAACAATTCTTTAGAGAATTACATACAAGACACTCAACGAATTTAGTATAAAAATATAACAATCCAACGACTTCCCATGATGTAGCACTTCTTCGCTCCTATTTACTAGCCATGGGTCCTAGTTGAATCGTGTAGTTAAAGTCTCAAGTCTGAGTGCTAATATAAGTGAGGGAATGCCACACATTACTGTTTGGCGAGAACTTTATTAACAATCGTACTCATTGTAGTTAGACATAGAATCAAAGACGTGTACCTTACAATGCTTTATGTCAACCGCAACCATCATCCAATGTTGTCTTATGTTGACTTGCTTAAACACCCAGTTTACTTCCGACCATGATCTGTGATCCTCACTGCTATCAATGGCGTAGGAAAAAATGTATCCTAGCTTCGGATCATTCCATATTTGAGCATGGACAGTTTGGTTCCTCCATACGATAACCTTATTACCATATTGCATAAACTCCCCATCATCGTCCAGATGTATAACGTTCATTTTATCCTCTTGAATTGCATCCTTAGAGAAAAGGAAAAATAAAAATTATAAATACTATAATGTTCATCAATTTGATTTTTGTAGTCTTTTTAACTAGTATGAACTAAGCATCAATGATACTTCTAAACTGTAAACTGGTATATGCATAGATCCATCCTTGAAAACATCTTCTTCTGTCGTGCATCATCAATAGATCCATGGTCTACAAAGAAGTAAAGTATTAGTATTGAGAGGAGAGACAAAGAGCACACACCAATTTACGTGAAAACTCGAGTACCGAGAGAAAAACCATGATTGTTTGTTGTTATTTTCTTATGAATAATACAATAGGTACAAGAGTGAATATATAGGGTAAAC